>PVKE010039904.1:0-14820 GCA_004027555.1 Craseonycteris thonglongyai
TCTGTTTGAATTGTGAATAAAAGGAAAAACTTGGTGTAAGTCAGGGCTTGTTGCTCCTGGATGAAACCGGGGTGGCAGCCCAGATTCGAATCTGCTAATAAAATCTCCCTCACCAATTGGCAGAAGAGGGTCTGATTCCACCAAATTTTCTGTGTCGTGGCTGTCTGTCTCGCGGGTGATCTCATTCGGCACAACAATTGGAACCTAAAACCACCTTTTTTCTAAAGACATGGAAACTAAACATGGACAACTTGATATAAAATTCAGAAAAATGTCACAACAGTGCACACTTAAACAACATGAGTGTCTGATGCTATGTGAGCCATGCAGAACATTTACCTAAGAACGATGGGGAGCCCTGTTTTCACACACCTGTGCAAAGTTCAAGGAATGATGTGTATTGTTTCTTCTGATAAGAAAAGAGTAATAAGATTTCCTAACGGTGGACTCACAGCCTATGCAGATGCCCATGGACACACACAGGGTCCTCCTCCCCTGGGGAGATAACAGGCCATCTCTGAGAGCACAGGACACACACAGAACTCCCCTGAAGACTTATCATGCCTGGACAGAAAGAAAACTTCACCTTGACAAGTTCACCTTCTGGATGGGAGAGGCCAGACAGGAAATAGGCTCACCTATCATAAGGTCAAGCTCTCAGGACACGTAACAGGATGAAATGAGAGAAACCACACAAAGAAGAAAAAACAAACCTATAAGATCAGGTTTTGGTGGAGACCTGCCATTCCTCGTTTAACGACCGCCTGCAATTTCTCCTTTAATGACCACCAGGCATTCCTCGTTCAACGACAGTTGGCCATTCCTCATTTAATCACCCGGCAAGCATTCCTCATTTAATGACGCCCAGCCATTCCTCGTTTAACAACAGCCAGACATTCCTCGCTCTAGATGGCTGATCTGTCCTCGCTTTAAGATCTCTGGCCATTCCTCACTTACTGACCAGCAGGCATTCTTCCTTTAACAACTGCAGGTCATTCCTCATTTAATGACCAGCAGGCATTCCTCATTTAATGATCGCTGGGCATTCCTCGCTTTACGATGCCTTGGCTGTCCTTGCTTTACGAAGGCTGAGCAGTCCTTGCTTAATGACTGCTGAGCCGTCCCTGATTAACAGCTGGACCGGCCTCGCTTAATGACCGCTGGGCATCTCTGATTAACAACAGCTGGGCTGTCCTTACTTAACGACCAATGGGCCATCCCTGATTAACAGCTGGGCCATCCTTGCTTAACAACCACTGGGCCATCCTTGATTAACAGCTGGGCCATCCTTGCTTAACGACCCCTGGGCGTCCCTTATTAATAACAGCTGGGCTGCAATTGCTTAACCATCGCTGGGCATCTCTAATTAACAACAGCTGGGCTGTCCTTGCTTTATGACCGCTGGGCCATCCTTGCTTAATGACAGCGGGCGGTCCCCGTTTAACAAACAGCAGGCTTTCCTCGTTTAATGACCGCTGAGTTCCTCGTTTAACAACCAGCAGGATTCCTTGTTTTCGCTTTATGACCACTGGGCCCGCCTTGCTTTATGACAGTGGGTTGTCCTCGCTTTACCACCGCTTGGCCGTTCTAGCTTTACAATGGCGGGCCATCCTCGTTTAACAAACAACAGGCTTTCCTCGTTTAAGGACAACTGGCATTCCTCGTTTAATGACTGGCAGCATTCCTCGTTTAATGACCAGCAGGAATTCCTCGTTTAACTACCCTTGGCTTTCCTTGTTTAATGACCCGCAGAATTCCTCATTTAGGCAGGAATTCCTTGTTTAACGACCTCCGGCCATTTCTCATTTAACAACCCATGCCATTCTGTTTTTAATGACCACCAGCCATTCCTCGTTTAAAGGTGGCTGGTATTCCTTGTTTAACAACTGCTGGCCAATCCTCGCTTTACAATATCTGGTCTGTGCTTGCTTTAAAGCAGTAGGGTCGTCCTGGTCTTACGACCGCCAGCCATTCCTCGTTTAATGACTGGCAGGCACTCCTTGTTTAATGACCACTGGCCATTCCTCGCTTTATGACAGCCAGGCCACTCTCACTTTACGACAGCAGGGCCGTCCTCATCTTATGATGGCTGAGCCGTCCTTGGCCATTTCTCACTTATCAACTGCCAGCCATTCCTTGCTTAATGACTGCCAGCCAGCCATTCCTTGTTTAATGACCAGCAGGTAGAGTTAAATGATAAAAATTATTACATCTATACGTATTTCAAATTAATGAAAAACTGAAATATTGTTGGATAGGTGTGTTTACCTAATTTTTTCTTGTTACAGAAAAGCTGAAAGGTAGGATCTATTAATAAATGTCATACTTTATTGACTATATGATTCTAAAAAGAATTATATATTGCTTACAAGTCTGTGCTTCTAAAGGTTGCAAAATATCTTTGTGGATTTGCCAATGTTGCCAATTGCTTGCTTTTTGGTTGTCAGTAAAAATTAAGTTCTGGGGGTTATGGATTCTAATTAATATGAAAGGAAATTAGGTGTTTTCAGAGAAGAAAGTTTTAATATATAGAAATACATTTTTAAAGAATTGAAAAACTGTATTTCATCAGAAGGTAGACAAATAACCAACCTTGTTATTTCTGAATCAGTAAAGAGACAAACTAAGGACCGGAAAAGCTATAAAAGGTTTGTGAGGAAAAAAAAATTCTTAAGGAAATTCTGCATGTGGTTAAGCTAATAAACAAGGTTGAAATCCGAAATAAGACAGTTTTTAGACTACTGGCCTGCTCGATACTATGGAAAAAGCTTTCTGCCTGAAGAAGCAAAGATTCTGTGGTAATTCAGAATAATCTACTTTGCTTTATATTGTCATATTTAGGTCCTTGGTTGGCTAAGAAAAGTAGATCTCCACAATAACAAGAATTCAGTTTTGCTAATAATTATGGAAACTTTCTATTCCAGGATGGCTAGCATCCTATGCCCCTGTCAATGGCAGAGAGAAGCCAATGGAAGGAAATTGCCCTGATGGTTTCCTAACTTGGCAGCTGCCTTAGTAACTCTGACCCTTTGTTACACCCCCGATGAGAAGGCTCAGATCCTAAAGGCCAGGGAAGTGGTTTCAGGTCTTTAATGGCCCAGAAAGGAACCCTGAGGAAAAGGGAGCAGTGAGACCCAAGACCAGAGACAGGCCAGACCTTTGGCTGCAGTTAGGGACAGGCCTAACCTGCAGTTAGGGACAGGTGAAGACCAAAGCCACCTCAGGGCCACCCCGGGACCCCAGAAGAGGAGCGCCGGGTAAAGGAGGCTGCTTTGGGGAGGTGGCCCAGACCTCTGGAGTAAGAAGGTCCTAATTCTCCAATGCAGCCCTGCAGCCTGTGCAAATGAAATGGGCACTGCAAGAGGGGGTGTCCCCTGTTCTGAGGGGAGCAGGGACCAACACACTCCCCACAAATGTCTGTGTCCCCACAGATGGCTGTGTCCCCACATATATCTGTGTCCCCATGAATGGCTATGTCCCCACAAATGTGTCCCCATGAATGGCTGTGTCCCCACAGATGGCTGTGTCCCCACAAATATGTGTCCCCATGAATGGCTGTGTCCCCACAGATGGTTGTGTCCCCACGAATGGCTGTGTCCCCACGAATGGCTATAATGGACTTGACTGAGCAGGAGGTTTCCAGCAGCTCCCAAAGGGAAGGCTGTTCTCGTGACAGGGGAGGAACTGCGGGTGACCCGTGACCTGGCAGGAAAGCCTGTTAAAATTTTATGTGGGAACCACTTTGTCTTAAACGCTCACTCTGGACCTGTTTGCTCTGAAACCTGCTTGGTTGTGAGGACAAACAGAGCCCCTAGATCTGGGCTCATACTGTCTGTTTCTTGCCAGTGGCCTGTACTTAGGAGAAAATAAATGAGCCAATCAGACTCTAAAAGGACTGGAGGAGAGTTTTGTCAGCAGACCTCGTGCTCCGGCTCTGATGCTGCCCATTGCTTCCCACATCGTCATGCTGCTCCCAGGGAGCCCTTAGGAAATGCTCCATGGAGGCCGCTTCTTCTGTCTGCTTATGGCTGATCCGCTTGTAGACTCTGACCTCAGTTATGTTACTTCCTGTATGCACTTGGGAAAGGTTCAGCAGGCACTCAGGCAATATGGGGACCGGCACCCCCACAGGCTGACCCTCTGCCCACGCGGCCCTGCAAAGCCAAGTGTCATGGGACGCCCTGAGGGATGAGTCGCTGACAGACCAGTTCATCCTGAATAGCAGGGGCCTTATGCAGTTAGCACCCCCACTGCTGCCAGCTGCAGAGTGTCAGTGGCTGGGTCCACGTCCCTGGAGCAATCCTGTCTCACCTGAGTCTGCACAGGACTCCCCCAGGAAAAAGACGTCCATCACTGCCGTTCCTGTGAGCTCCTCTTCAAACAGACGAGCAAGTCAGTCCACCAAGACGGACAGGAGGTGATGCCTGACCCCAGACTGTCGGGCCGGCTCTTTCTTGCCTCCCCTTAGCATAAGGTGACCAGATTTTAACATTGGTAAAGCGGGACACCATTGACCGGAGGGGGGGGGTTCTTGATTAAAAATTGGGTCTATCTCCCGCCGTTCCCTAGCTTGTCATGCATTCTTTCCAAAAATCGGGACTTTTTTAAAATGCCGCGGGACGCGGGACAAATCGTTAAAAATCGGGCCTGTCCCGCCAAAAGCGGGACGTCTGGTCACCCTACCTTAGCGCCCCCTCCTGGGGTCCCCACTGAACGCTGCTGTTGTCACAGCCAGAGCCAGTCACCACTGTGGTTCCAGTCCTTTCGGCTCTTCCTCCTCCCCAGGCTCCTCTGGGCAGAACAGGAAACTAGAATCTTTGTAAAATTTTTCTGAGGTCCTAGCTAGAGGCGTGAGCACCTCTCTGACTGCAGGAGGTGCCCAAATTTCTACCTTTACTCTCACCACCCTGCCTGGTCTGCTGTCAGTCAGAGGGGGAGAAACTATTTTACTCACTTAGCCGAGTGGCTCCTTCTCTGACTTGCACGTCTTCAAGTGCAGTCACCGCAGTTCTGAGAGGGAGCATCTAAGGATCCGGCCTCTGGGACTTGCCTGAACCTGTGTCAACCATTTATGAGCCACGTGCCCTTGGACAGCTGACAAACTCTAGAGGTCTCTGTTTTGTCACTTGTAAGATTCCTCATTTTTATGGCTTAGAATAGCTCTTGCTTCACAGTAGGGGTTAACCTGCAAGATGTCCACTTAGTTCTCTGCTCAGCCTCCTGAGAGGCCGTAAGGCGGGACCTCCCAATACCTCTGGTTGTCGTCTGTACATGAGAGCATCGCATCCACTATTGAAACTTCACTAGTTTATATTACAACAAATCCACAGGTGAAATCACAATGAGTACCTGATCTAACCACCTACTTTGGTCCCAGTAACTCTGGTCAAAAATTCTAGAAAATTCTTTCACAGGCAAAATATGAAATGCCCAGGAGGCCTCCTTGTCTATTTTCATTCTCTTTCTCTTTTATTTAAGCAGAAGGAACCTGGAGTGTAAAATGTTTATGCACAATTTAATAAGCTTTCTCCCACTGTAGTTAAAGTTGACATTGGTGACATGGGCAGCTCAGGGGTCTAAAGACACAAGCCAGAGGGTAAACTCTTACCATAAAGCTGCCCACAGACTGGAGACCCGAGAATCAGTGTTTACAGGGGACATGCAAACAGGTGCTGTTCCTAAAACTCACACTAGATGGCAGCGGAGAAAAGCATTTCCTTGTTCTGCATTAAAATGAGAAATCAGACCCCTCTTGCTAAGTTCACTTTGAAATAAATAAGGTTTTGTGACCTTCACAGTCCTCATCTCACCTCCTGCTCCCATTTAACAGGGGAGGCAGGGACAATTATTTCCATTTCATAGGTATTTAAATGAAAGACTGATTCTAACAGTTCAGACTCCAGAACCAAGGCCCAAATGGGCCAAGATGGGCCAGTACAGCTTGGACATAGAATCCTGGACAAATAGAGTCATCCTAACAGTCCCTGCAGGATTTGCTGGAATCTTATTCTATTGGAAGGAAACCTGCACATGACCTAACGGTCGGCCTGACGTGCTCTCACCCAGGCTGGTGGGCGGGACCCGGGCAGGTGGTGGGGACGTGTGGGGAGTGAGGAGGTGGCCTGTCCCTGCACAGGGTACAACCAGCACCACACCCCTATGATAAATATCTGTGCCCTGCCAGACCCGGGGCCTTTTATGATCTGTTCTTCCTCAGCCAAGAGCCCAGCTCTGCTTCTGCCCACGTTTCCATCCTCTGAGGTCACAGCTGACAAAAGTGTCCTGGGTGCTCAGCATGGAGTCTGGGTGGCAGTTTCCTTATGGGGGAGGGGGTGCCTGAGCCCCATATAGGTGACTTCTGTCTCCTTTGCCAACCAGCTGTGTGGCTTTAAGAAAACTCGTGCGACCTCGGTCTTCCCGTCTGTCAGGTGAGGACAACTGCTCCCTCTCCGGGTGGCTGTGGGGGTTCAGTCAGGTGTAGGCTGGCCAGATGTCCCATTTAAATGGGACAGAGAACAGTATGTCTGGTCAGCTTAGTGAGGTGCTGCCTCTCAGCTCCTGCTCAACAAGTGATCAGCACTCACGCTGGAGGAATCAAGAATTTAGCAAATAGTGTTCATGTAGCAGAATGAGTTCTCCTACCGGTGTCCAAACAGCCAGCATCCCTGCAGGTGCTCACTCTGCCTCTGTGCTCCTGACCTTCAGGACAGCACTGACCACAGTCCCCCTGGTTTTCACATCCCTGCTGACCTCCAGACGCAGGGTCCCAGCCTCAGCTCAGGACAGCACCCCCTCCCTGTGCTCTCAGGGGTCTTCCTGCTTTCAGTCCCTCTCAGTCAGCACAACCTCCAACCCACACACACCAGCTCATCTTTCTAAAGTAGGGACCCAATCCTGTCACTCTGCGTGAGTAGAACTACCGAAACCTTCCCCCCAGGCTAGAGATTAGAGTCTCTATCATGGGCGCCGTGTCAATACTCTTTATCAGGCGCAGGTTGCTCTCCTGGTCTCCTTTCCTGTCCTCTCGCATCCATTTAGTTGCAGGTGCCCCTGCTGTCAGCATTAACCTGTCTGGTTGTTGGAGGGATGAGCAGTGTGGACATTAACAGGTAGCGGGGCAGCACTTAGATTGAGCCTGAGTGTGAGAACCTGAAATACAGACTGTAGTGAATCCTCATGCGTGGATACTTGTTCAGTAGCTGTAACGATGCTGGACAGAGACACATGTCAAATAAAATAAGAGAAACCTATTGCGTCAGAAAGCGTGGTTTTTTTTTTTTGGTTTTTTTTGTTTTTTTTTTATCTTTTCACATTTATAGAGAGAAATTATCTTTTTGTCTTCAGTGCATAGTTATTTCTATTTTACTTTTTGACAGATAGAGAGAGACAGAGACAGAGACAGAGACAGAGACAGTTAGAGAACCAAACTGTGGGAACTCCCCAGTTCAGCACGTGGGTCCTGCCCGGGCCGGAGCCGGGATTCGATCCTCGGTCCTCATGGCCCCAAAGCGAGCGCTCAACCCGCTGAGCCGTCCCGGCTTTCCCCTGCGTGGTTTTTTTAGTACAAAACACATTAACAAAATGTGTGGACTGCCTTCTTACCTTGGTTCTTCGGGGTATTTGATGGATTGCTTCTCTGCCTAGGCATCGACGGCAATGAAATCTGCTTTTTTTCGGTGTTGAGCATTCCTCTCATTCAGCAGATTAAAACAAGAGGCCTTCCTTTCGTTGCCCAGTAGGTGGTGCTAAGCGCGTGGTCTTTCTTTTCTCCGCGCTTGCTGGGGTTCTTGGCTCTCCCGGTGGTGGTGGATGCCCCATGTGAGGAACTGTGTTCCTCGATGCACTTGACCTTGGCAGTGTGTGCACATAAGTGTGGGTGTGACCGCTGTGCACTGACATGGGTGTGGCGCCATGTTCAGCATGAGAGACATGGTTTGGCTGGGTGAGTGCATGGGATGCTGCGTGTCCAGGTCCATGTGTGGGTTCCTCACCTGGGTGCTGGCCCGTGTGTGACGGCCCCTCAACCAGGTCTTCCCTGTGACCCTCCAAGCCCACGGCACCCCTGAGCTCCTTGACACCAACAACCCCATCGGACAGACAGACTGCAAGACCGGACTGGGGCTCAGAACTGTGGTGATGTAAATTCCTTTCTTCTGACACTCAGGTGTGTCAAAGGAGACAGGTGTGGAGGCAGGAGAGGGGAGGCTGACGGGAGGACAATCCAGCTGTTCTGCCCTGGGTGGTCCCGTTTTACCACCATGTTCCACACGGAATGACTGTTTTATGTGACACCTTCTCCCAGCTGCCGAAGGGCCCGGCCGGGGCCACTGGGACCTGGTTTGCCCCTGAAGCATCAGTCACCTCGAGGCAGAGGAGGAAGCCCCAGAAGCCTCACCTGTCCTGATGTTGGGGTGTCAGGAGAAGGATCGCCAGGTGCCCGACCAGCTCAGCAGAAGCCCCAATCCCTCTCAGCCTCTCCCCCCATCCTGTGCTTTATGTCCCCTCTAACTTCGCCTGGCTGCTCAGTTCGCTCCACACCCTAGGGACGCCCCCAGTCTCGACCTGCAGACCTGACCTCTCCTCCAAAATCTAGACACACTCTGTCCCCTCTACATATAAGCACGGTTGCCGACCGCTTTTTTTCTTTCTAAAGGTCTGATGGGCCTATGTTTGTCCTTTGTTGCATAGAGCGGGGGATCCTTGATAAAATGCATCTCTCTGTGTGAGCACTGTCCTGATCAGGATGCTGAAGGTCTTCATCACCCCCATCCCCGCCCCAGGACCTGTGCAGTCACCCCCTGCTGTACCCTAGGCCCTGCTGACCACCCATGTGACCTCCACCCTTATAGTTTCAGCTTCTCCAGAACGCCGTATAAATGGGACCCTCCCGAGTCTGGCATTTCCCTCCCCGGGCCTTGCACCTTGGGGCTGCACTGTGTGCAGGGGATCCCGTCAGAGGGACTGGCCACAGCCTGGTGCCTCATTCACAGGTGAGGGACATTCACGTCTCTTCCTGGTTTCTTTCTTTTTCTTTTCTTTTTTGGCATTTACATATACCGCTGTTGTACGTGTGTGAAAAATGAGTTCTTTCCCTGCGTGGGCAGTGCTGAGGCGTGCGATGGCACAATCTCACGGTCAATGCACGTCTAACGGTACAAACAGCTACCATGCTGACTTCTGAAGGCAGGTGCCAATCGTAGGCGTCTTACGACACATCCAAAGATGCCTCCTGGTCCTCCCCACCCACCCCCCACCCCTAGCAGCTCAGGTCAGGGTTGCCCTCAGCCCAGCTCACATGCACCCTCCGGCGTGGCCCAAGTGCCCGCCTCTCCTCCGGGCCACCACACTGGCCTCGCTGAGCCACCTCCCACACGGGCACAGGAGTGGTCTTCTCAAGAAGCAACCATCGGGGAAGCTGGGGTGGCTCAGCAGGTTAAGCGCTCGCTTTGCAGCCCCAGGAACCGAGGATCGAATCCTAGCTCCGGCCCATGTGGACCCATTGACTGAACTGGGGTGAGCTTCCCATGTGGGAGCCCCCAGTTTGGTTCTCACCCCCCAGTTCAGTCCCTGGCTCGAGGGGGTGTGTCTCCCATGTGTGGGGCCCCCAGCCCACCTGTGTGGAATGAAACCCTGTTGAAAACTACCTACAACTATGGAGACTGCTCTGGGCCCTCCCACTTCTCTCTGTCTCTGTCTCTGTCATAAACGAGAAAATAAATAATAAATAAATAAAATAAATCTTAAAAGAACTGCCGCATGGGTCTTCCTCGGCCCCAGCCTGCCCCGCTAGCAACCTGGACTCTGTCGCCGGCTCTCATGAGTCCAGCCACGGGGCCTTCCTTCTGCTCCCCCGGCCCCGGCCCCAGGCGGCCCCCAACCCCGATAACGGTGACGAGACGAGAGCTGGGACTTCAGGGGCCCCCGTCTAGCGCGCTGCTTCTCACTCACTCGCTCCTCACACGCCTGCTTCGTGACCATCGGCCCCATTTTACAGCGGAGGAAACTGAGGCACAGAGACATGAGCTCCCTGGTGGGACGCGGGGCGAGGTTCACACCCGAAGACCCACCCGCGCTCGGAGAGCAGCGTCAGGGCCGGAGTCGCGGGGATCTCTGCCCCGACGGCCCCTCCGACCACCCGGGGTCCCCCAACACCCACCTGGCTTCCCGGCTGCAGCATTTTTATGACTTCCGGCCCGGACGGAAGCAGCGCCCAGCTGCTGACTGTCCCTGCCTCTGATTGGGTGCTCAGCACAGGCCCCGCCCTCTGGACACGCCCCTGCTGGGCGGGACCAATGGCTGCAGTGACAGAGGAAGGCTCCGCCTCCGAGCTTCCGCAGGTGGGTCAGGCGAGGACCCCAGCCCAGCGCCGGCTCTGTGCCTCAGCTCCATGGGCTGGGACCTCACGGTCAGTCACTCAGGACACGCTTCTCAGGGCTGGGACCCAGGGGCCCCTCCATGTGACCCCAGAACAGAAGGCTGGTTGACAGCGTCCATTTCAACACCTACCCATTGGGCCCCAGAAGCTGACATTCTTCCAAAGAGGAGAGGCATGTGGGGCCTAGTTCTGGGGGCCAAGGTGGGGATGGGGTTCCTGGGAGGGTCAGGGCCTCATTGTGCCTCTGAGCCACGAGGGTCTTCATGTGCCTTTTGTGCCACCCAGAGGGCCCACCACCTGCATTGTTGCATGCATGAGGTGCCCGTTCCTTTTCATGGCTGTGTAATATTCCAAACACATCTGTGCGTGTTTGTATTTTAAGTGAGTGTGCGAGTTTGTGGGAGGGTGTGTGTGCACGGTTTTGTGTGATGGGATGAGGCTGGACCAACCTCCTTTCAAACATGTTCTAGCCAGTCAGTGGGTTCACAATAAAGGGGTTGCTTCTGTAGAAGCAGCCATTTGCACCCCCGCGCCAGGCATGGCCTGCAGCATGTCCCACACCTGCCGTGGCCCCTCCCCAGTGAGCCCGGGAGCGCCCCTCTCTGGAGCCCTGACGCAGTGAGGATGTGAATGCAACCCTGGCCCACCTCAGCCTCAGCGCGGATCCCAGCAGGGAACAGAAGGGCTGACCTGGGCCCACACAGCCTGGACCAACAGGCAGGGCCTGCAAATGCCAGCATTCCTCGTGTCTGTCAGATGGCATAGGGGGAAACCGAGGCCCAGGGAGGATGGCGCTTGGCCCCAGTGCAGCCCCAGGCAGGGACCCCTCAGGGAGCATCTCCCGCATCCTACGCGGATGCACAGTGGCTGCCATCTCTGCAGAAGGAAGAAAGGTGGGAGGCACAGGCCCAGAGAGGACGTGCATGACGGTCTGGTCTCAGCCTCCTATGTCTTCCAGTACCGTTATGTACTGGAAACACCACAAACACTCCCCAGTTTCACCATTTAACAATAGGTTGACGTTGTGTAACCTCTCACAGGGCAGAACGGGGCCTCAAGTGGGCAGGGCCCGGCTGGCACACCAGCAGTGGGCACCTACAAACACACCTGACAGCTGCCTGCACAGCTCCGGCCCCCCACTCATACTCACACACACACGCTGCCCCCAGCACGCAAGCACACACCCCCACCCAGCCCAGATGGACAGTCAGGACAGAGTGGTGAGTGTGAGAGCCCATGCCGGCACAGAGCACACACACACACACGCACGGGTAAATGTACACGTGTGCACACACCTGTACGACAGTCCCCATGTCATGAACCCACACGCTCAGGCACATACAGGCAAAGCCACAATGGCATGTTTTGTTCCCACACAGGCGAGACAATTCCACGCACAACTCAGCACACCTGCTGCTCACACTCTTGCTCACACACGCGCTGCTGGCGCATCTGGTCCCCACACGAGTAGCTCGGAGCCCTGGGGCAGACGGGGCAGGGGCCACGTCCTCAGTCCACACTGGTCGTTGGGTCTCCCACTTTAGGCTGTGGAGAAACTTCCTGGGAATCTCCCTTCCTGGGAGGAAGAGGCAGGAGCAGCTTGGAACACACGTGTGCACGTCACAGACCACATGCCATGCACACACATGCACCCGTACGCCGCACATGCCCTGCGCTAAGTGCCCCTCATTGCGGAAGGCAGAGGCCAGAGGCCGGAAAAGGTGCGAGAAACTAACGGAGAGCATCCCGTGTGCTGAGTGCGAGGGGCCCCGAGACGCACCCCTAAGGTACAAAGTCAAACTCAGAAGGCTCACATTGGCTCTGTCGCGGCCCCTACCCCCACCTCCACAGCATCAGGAAGCGTTTATTGGGATCATTGACATGGTCTTGGTTTCCTATCACACACAGAATCTAAGGCAGCCACACGCTGAAGAACCCCCGTGAGCACTGTGCTGCCCATACACACCCAAGAGGCCCGTTCAGCTTTGGAGAACCTTCCAGAGCCTCCGCCCGGGGGCTTGGATCCCAGCACACCTGTGGGCATCTAATCGTCCCTTTTATTTGTACTCCCATCATTTAAAAAAAAACTTGTTTAATCACGTTAATTTTTTTTTTGTAAACAGTCTTACTCAAGCTGCTCGAGAAAGCCAAAACCCGTCGTTTCTCCCAAGTGAAAGACCAGAGGCCAGTGCATGGGTCTGGCCGGCCAGGGCCCCGCCCCCGGCAGGCACCCCTCTGTCCACGGTGAGGCAGGCCCTGCCCACAGCAGCCCCCTTGCTGAGCTCTTAAGGCCACGGCGGCTCAGATCTCTGACTCCCGCCTGTAGGGCCGCTGCTCGAGGCCGCCGCTGGCCTGCAGACGGTCAAAGTCGTGCCGGGCCTGCGCGTTGCCGCCATCCTCCTGGTCCTCGTCTGCCTCGTCGCGGCTCAGAAAGGCCAGCTCGTTCTCGTAGCAGAAGGAGCTGGCGCTGGGCAGCAGGAACTTGTTCTCCACCAGGTCCCGGGCGCTGCAGCGCGGCGTGGAGGGGACCTCGTAGGTCTTGTGGAAGTGCGCGTAGTCGATCTTGTACTGGTTCTTCTCCTCAAAGAGCACAGGCTCGAAGCGGTGGCCCCACAGGATCTCGTTGGCCAGGTAGGAGCTGCGCGCTTGCGTGGTCATGGCCGTGGCCTCCACCATGCCCTCCAGGATGACCACGATCTCGAAGTCGTCCACCTCCAGGTCCTGCCGGCTGATGCCGAACAGCGGGCTGGCCTCGTCGATCTCGTGCAGGATGGTGATGGGCGACACCAGGAAGATGCGGTCCAGGCCCTTGTCGAAGCCTACGTCGATGTCGATCTGGTCCAGCGGGATGTACTCGCCCTCCTCGGTGACCCGGGGCTTGATGAGCTGAGCCCGCACGTGGGCCTCCACAATGTGGCTCTTGCGCAGGTTGCCCACACGCCACATGAGGCAGAGCTTGCCGTCCCTCAGGGCCACCACCGCGTGGTGGCTGAACAGCAGTGTCTGCGCCCGCTTCTTGGGGCGGGCCATCTTGGCCATGATGGCGCCGATCATGAAGGAGTCAATGATGCAGCCCACGATGGACTGGGCCACCACCATGAACACGGCCACCGGGCACTCCTCCGTCACGCAGCGCAGCCCGTAGCCGATGGTGGTCTGCGTCTCGATGGAGAACAGGAAGGCGGCCATGAAGCCGTGCACCTGCATCACACAGGGCGTGCGTCTGCGGCTCTCGGCCGGCTCCAGGTCGCCGTGGGCCACCGCGATGACCCAGAAGATGACGCCGAACAGCAGCCAGGAGGCGAGGAAGGCCAGCGAGAAGAGGAGCAGCATGTAGCGCCAGCGGATGTCCACGCAGGTGGTGAACATGTCGGCCAGGTAGCGCTGCGACTTCTCGTCCATGTTGGTGAACTCGATGTTGCACTGGCCGTTCTTCTTGACGAAACGGTTCCGGCACCGGCGCCGCGTGTGCACCTTCCCGTTGCCGAAGCCGTTGGCGCCCGACATGGTGACCAGGTGCAGCCCGTCCTCCTCCGACGACACGGTGCTGTAGGCGTTAGCCCAGCCAGCGGTCATCCCGGGGGCGGGGCTGCTCCTGCAACACACAGAACAGCACGTGTCCCGTGCTGCCCACCGGCCCCCCAAGACCCAGGTTTACCCACCACCAGGCCCTCCATCTTCCCAGCGCCTCCAGCAAACACCTTGGATTCATCTTCAACTTCTCTCGCTCCCACACCAAGAGCTCTGCTCTCAAAATGTATTTAGGACCCAGCCCCTTCCCCACCCCCATGGCCTGAGTCCCCATCACCACCCAACCGGGACCAGCATGGCCTCCACCTCACCGAGCTCCCTGCTCCCGCCCAACCTCAGTCCAGGGGGCACCGTCCACCATCTGCCTGAAGCCAGAGCCCCCCAGGCAGGTGCAGGGCCCCCGGCCTCCCCCTCGCTCGCCCTTCCTTAGATCTGCCCTCGACCCTCCCACTAGGCCCTCGCGTTATTGTCACAAGAACGTCTGCAGGGGCCTCCCTGTGCCCATGGAACACGACACACCCCGCACAGGTTCCCAGTGTAACCCCACAGCCCTGACCTCTGACCTGACACTGGCGATAACTGTAACAGCAGCGATGTGCTTGACGGCCGTCCCGACTCGAGAGACTGGGCCACCTCAGCACACGCAGTTTGCTGTCTCAGCTCCAGGACCCAGAAAAGGCCCTGTTCCCAAGGAGACCCCGCCCTCCCAGGCTCAGGTGCCCTCCTGGGACTCACGCTCACACCCCTCCATTCACACACCCCTCCATTCACACACTCTCCCGGGACTCACGCACACACCCCTCCATTCACACACTCTCCCGGGACTCACGCACACAACCTTACATTCACACACCCCTCCATCCACACACTCTCCCAGGACTCACGCACACACCCCTCCATTCACACACTCTCCC
>PVKE010039905.1:0-14818 GCA_004027555.1 Craseonycteris thonglongyai
TACAGAGACAGAGAGAAGGGGGAGGGCCCAGAACAGTCTCCATAGTTGCACATCATTGGTTTTTACACATAGTTTCATTCCACAGGTGGGCGCCAGGCTGCGCAGGGCAGGAACTGGGCCAGAGACTCAGCCCGGTGAGAACTGAGAACTGAACTGGGGGCACTCCCCAGTTCAGCATATGCGTCCACATGGGCCCAGGATTCGATCTTTGGTCCCCAGGGCTGCAAAGCAAGCGCTTAACCGGCCGAGCCACCCTGGCTTCCCCATTTTTAATTTTTATTTTTTTTAAATTTCATTGTTTATCTCCAGAATTTCTATTTGGGTCTTTTTTTATAGTTTCAATTTATCTATTAAAGTATTCCCTTTGTTCACAATTTTCCTTTCTTAGATTATTTGCCTCTCTCTGTATACTCCGCCAATTTTTTTTTTATCTCTCTGAATATTTTCAGAATTGTGGTATTGAATTCTGTGTCATTTAAATCAGATAATTCCATATCTTTCAGTTCCTTTTTTGGAAATTTTTTATTTTCTTTTTGAGGAGCTTTGTTCCCTATGGTACTCATCATTGATGGAATATTTCTCTTCCTGGGCATAAGGAGTTTTTTCCCTGGCAGATATAAACAGGTCTTTCTTTTACTTCCCTGTTGGTATTGCTGCAGTGTGTTCCAATGTTTTCTCTTGATTATTTTATCCTCTCACACTGGGAAATTTCCTGGAAGATGAGCTCCTCTTCTTTGACCCAGTCTCCTCAGTCTCAGTGCACCTCTTCTTTGGGAGGAGGTGGTGGGCAATGGTATTCTATGCCTCTGACATCCTAGAGCAGGCAGGAGCTGTTGTGCCTGTGTGTCCCCTGTTCCCTACACTCCCAGTCAGTTTTAGCTGGAAGGGTGGGGGGAGGGTTCTTGGGAAAGGGGCATGTCTGTGTGTGGCACAGGGTAAAAAGGTGGTTTTCTGAATATAGCTGATTGGATTCAGGCACAAGGTGGAGCTGGTGGGGGCAAGCCTTGGAAGAGAGTTGGGGAAAGTTGCCAGGCTCCATGTCCATGGGTTTTGCCTGGTGTAAGTACTGGGCTCAGATGTGACACAAGCCTGTTTCTCTATCAACAGTGTGGAGAGCCATGGGTGCACACCGTTGGTTGTCTGTTTTCCTTCTCCTGAGCCAGCACTTTGCCCAGGATTGTGTTTTTCTCTCACCAGCGCTTCCATGGCTGCTGGCTGTCAGTCTCCAGTTCCCGCACAGCTGCCCTGGGTCAATGCTGCTATGCCCCTTGGCTCCTAGCTTTGAGCTCATTCAGTCCTGAGTGCTCACACCAGCTGCTGCTCTAGCCTCAGGGCCATATAAGTTCCTTCTGCTCAGGCTTGGACTTGACCAAGGCCATCTTTAGGTTCTAAGTTGCCCAGGGCAGTTCCACACACCTTAGCTGGGGCCAACTTCAGCCTCCTGCACCTCTAGCCTCTACCTTGTCAGTTCTTGGCTTTTAACCTGCCCGGAGCTGCACTGTGTTTCTGCTCATGTTCCCAGGCTCCCAGGTCATTCCCACTTCTTCCCAGCTCTGGTTCACCATCTGTGACCCCATCTGCCGCTTCCCCTCTCTGCTGCTTGCTTTCCTTTCTCTGATCTTTAGGTGTTTTCTTGTGATGAGTGGGTCTCTCAGCTGAGGCTGTGCATAGTTTAGGGATTCCCTTGTTGGCATTCAGATTTCTATTTGTTTTATTTTCCAGGAGAGGTTTCAAGGATCTCTTCCCATGCAGCCATCTTAATGATGTTTCTCACTCCCTTCTTCCTTTTTTAAAAAATTATATTTATTTATTTATTTTTATTTTTGACAGAGAGAGACACACACACAGAGACAGAGACAGAGAGAGAACTGAACTGGGGGAGCTCCCCAGTTCAGCATATGGTTCCGCACGGGCCGGGGCCGGGCCTGGGGCCGGGGCCAGGCCCGGGACTAGATCGCTGGTCCTCAGTGCTGCAAAGTGAGCGCTTAACCCACTAAGCCACCCCGGCTTCCCCACAGTCCCTTCTTCTTAACTTTCCTTAAGGGTGATTGGGAAACAGTTTCCATTTCAAGACTGCTGTGTGTGTGCAAAGGTGTGAGGGGCTGGGTAAGCAGAGAACTGATCTGGATTCTTTGAAGTGTTTAAGGAATGTGTTATTAAGATGAATGCCCTATCACTTTTTGGATAGAAGTAGTTTTGGTTTTTGAAGCAAACATTTGCATGAACCTTTGATTGTGAAAAGGAAAACTAAAACTTATTTTGAAATGCTAGGTTTGGAGTAAAAGAAATCCAACTGTTCTACAAAGCGATGTAAACACCTGTGTTTTCTGTGGCCACAATAGCATTTCTGGAAGATTACTGTGGAGTTCACAAGTTGGATCTCTTCTGGGCAGCTAAAACTATGTGAGGATGGGTTTTCTCAGCTTGAAGAGTGAATGGGTCCTAGGAATTTAGCTCAGAGCTGAGGAATGACTGATGGATTTTAGGAGTAGTATTTCCTATATTTTTTTCACTGTAATTACCTTATGTTTCCATAAACTTGTCATTTTTTCAACAGGCCTGTAGGGATCATGTACTATCTACCAGGCAATATTCTAGGTGTTTGAGATACATCAGTGACAAAACAGACAAAGATCCCCAACTGAGGGTAGCTTATATCATAGCCGAATTCCTTTAGTGAAGTCTTTTGAAAAATAAAGTCTCATACAGCTGTGCTTTGGAGAAAGGAAGGCAGTGTTCAGTTTTGGAGTGAGGTAGGGCAGAGACAACTTTACCAGCATAGAGAATAGTTATGAGTTGGAAGGGGTGGAGAAAAATGGCAGGGAAGCCTGGTGTAGCCACAGTCAAGAGAACATAAGCCCCATTTACAGATTCTCAGGACATGTGAAGAGGTCTGAACTTTGTGTAGTCACATATAATGGAGGCCCAGATTATAATTAGTACTTGGGTAATTATTAAAAGGAGGAAGAATCTAAGAAGCTAGAGTGCTATTGTTTTATACTTATAATAACTTGAATTTAGTTCTCAAACTGTCAACTATATCACCTGGAGTAGAGGGAAAAAAGGTGGCATCAGAAATACTTTACAGGGAATTGCATTTAAATCTACTTTTTGTCCCTTGCATATATGAATGCCATTGTCTCTCATGAGTTCCTACTTTGGGAGAAGGGTTGAGAATGATTGGGGCATCTGTTCACCAGGAATACACATACTAACATGGAACAAAAGTTACGCACCACAAAGGTTTATTGAAAAGCAACAGAGCCATCCTCTAATAAAGTCCTAGATTACATCACTTATTACCTATTGCTAGAGAGAAATATTTTTATTTTCAATCTGATGATATTGTATTTGTATATATTTTTTTCCATGTACCCTGTATGGTCATAGTTATGTAATTAATCAAAAGATTATTCTTGAAAAGAATACATTGTGCAAGAATATTCATTAGTTTCTTTCTAGAGTTTTTCTTCACTAATGAAATTATATTCATTTTATTCCAGGTACATTGATAAGTAATGCCTTTTTGTGTTCTCTGATTATATTTATCATGTCAAGATGCACTTCCAAATTAAGTTTAGGCTTCTATTTTATAGTATGTAATATATTCATTTGATTTTCTAACTACACAAAACACCAAATGGACTTTTAATTGAACCTCATGCTTATGGATTTATTGACCTGTATAATAATAATGAGATATGTAGAACTTTTAAGAACAGAATAAAACAATTCAACTTTCAGGCATATATAAATGAGTTTTCTTTGGCCTATATGTGAAGTACTTATTTAGCTTCAGCTGTGTCTTAAAATTTCAATATCTTTTTCAATTTCATATCAGATTCTTAAAATCCATCAATTAATAAAGTCTTCTATGATGCTAGGCATCATAATGCCCTCCTACCTCTTTCCCCCCAAAGATGTCCATATCCTAATCCCTAGAACCTGTGAATATGTTAAGTTATATAGCAAGAGAATTAAGGTTACTAATGGAATTAAGTTTGCTAATCACCTGGATTTAAAATAGGAAAATAGTTCTGGATTATGTGGGTTGGCCCAGTGTGATCACAGAGTCCTTAATAATGAAAGAAAGCAGAAGAGTCAGAGGGAAATGTAATTACAGGCAAAAGGCACAGGGAGATGCAGTATTGCTGGCTTTGCAGATGCAGGCAGATGGCCATGAGCCAAGGAATATGGGCAGATTCTAAAAACTAGAAAGGACAAGGAAAAGGATTCTCCTTTAGGGCTTTCAGATAGGAAGGCTGACCTGCCAACGCCTTGATTTTAGCCTGTGACCTTCAGAATGGTTAGCTAACACACTGAATCATTTTAAGCTACTAGGTTTGTTCTAATTTGTTAGAGTAGCAATGGGATGCTAATATATTTGCCATTGGCACGATTGTAATACATATTTTGGATGTCTAATCTTTCTGTTTGTATCTTCTCTGCTTCTTTAGTGACATCTCCCATAAGAGGCAAAAATGATCCAAGTAGATCAATTTGGGAGAATCTCCACTACATTGAGTCTTCCAATTAATGAACATGATGTCTCTTAATTTTTTATTTTTTAGGTCGTCTTTGTTTTCTTTCATCAACGATTGTAATTTTCAGCACACAACTCCAATATATCTTTTGTTAGACCTATACCTAGTATTTCATTTCTTTTTAGTTATTATAAATTGTATTTAAAACATTTTGCTTCCCAATTGATAACTAGTATATAGAAATATGATTGATATTTGTACATTGACCCTGTATATTGCAAGTTTGCTAAAGCCACTTTAAGAGGTTTTTTTTTTGATGGTCAGTATAGATTTTCTACGTGGATAAATGTTATTTATAAATATAAAATTTTTATTTATTTCTTTCCAGTCTGCATACAGATTTTTTTTTTTTTTTGCCTTATTGCACTGGTTAGCAATTTTAATATGATAATGAATTTGAGTGGTAAGAGTCATATCTTCTCTTTGTTCCTATTTTAGGGAAAGAAAATATTCACTGTTTTGCAGTGAAGCACAATATTAGAGGTGTTATATTGAGAAAGTTGTCTTCTATTTCTAGTTTACTGAGAGTCTTTTTTTTTTTCTTATCATGAAAGGGTATGGCATTTTGTCCAGTGCTTTTTCTATATTATTATAGTTGACATAGTTTTGTGGTTTCAAAATTCTTATAGGCTGTTAATCTGGAAGATTACATTGCTTGAATTCTGAATACTGAAGCAGCCTTCCATTCCTAGGATAAACACCACTTGGTCATGGTATATTATTTATTTTGTATATTGCTGAATTAAATTTGCTAATATTTTATTGAGAATTTTAGAATCTATATTTGTGAAGGATATTGGTTTGTAGTTTTCTTTTATTATCTTTGTCTAGTTTTGGTATGAAAGTAATGCTGCCCCCCAAATCAGTTGGAAAGTGTTCCCTTATCTTCTAATTTTTGGAAGAAATTGTATAGCAGTTGTATTACTCTTTCAATGTTTTGGTAAAACCTAAGTGAAACTATCTAGGCCTAGGAATTTCTTGTCTGGAATGCTTATTACTATAAATTTAGTTTTCTTAATACTCATAATACTATTTCAGTTTTCTGTTTCATCTTTGATGAATTTAAATAGTTTACAGTTTTTGAGTAAATAGTTTGTTTTATCAATGTTGTCAAATTTATGTGTGTAGACCTCTGTGTAGTGTCCCCTAATTTTTCTTTCAATTTCTACAGAGTCTGTTATGACATCCCTGTTTTTATTCCTATTTTAAGAGTCTTTACTGTTCTATTTGGATTTGACCTGTGTGTGTATCATTCAGCAGCAAATCTGAAAACTGGGCGATGATCTAACTCTAAGTTTAGATATCAGAGCTTTTCCTATGCTGTCTAGGGTCAGATTCATGCCTGCACAGCTTGGGATCTAGCCCAGAAGTTCACAGCTAATGGTATAGGGTTGCTTTTCTGAGCTCCTCCCTCTCTGTAATTTCCCCATTACCTTCCAGTACCCCAAGGCTCCCCTTTTCAGTCTTGCTACCAGAAAGTTGGAACTTGATTTACTCTTCTGCTGGGCATTTTTCATAACTCCATCCATGTTTGTGGCTCGGCATTGAACATCAGAGAGGGAGAAAATCAGTGAGTATTTATTGCTCCTCCAAGTAGAGAGAAAGTTTCCCTTCTATCAGAGTTTTAGGCACCTGCAGGCTCTAATTTACTGTGTTGTTAAGTGACCGTTTACCTACTCCTGAAGCCTAAACTGGAGCTTTTCTTCACTGATGCTCACTTCAGGGTTTTGGGGTGCTTGGAATTTAGGCTAGGGGATACCGGTGGTAAAGAAAGGCAAATACTCTGCTGCTTCAGTGGTACTCCAAATTTTATGAAGGATGGTCAAGAAGTTTTCAGAACAGGGGTGTTTTCAGAGGTGGGAGTACTAGTACACACAGTTTGATTATGTGACTTATTATTAGTACATGTGACAAATTTCAGCCTACTTGCATCCATGTTCTTTCAGATATCACTGGAAAAACACATCAAACATGAAGAAACCCTCAAGTATGGATAAATTAAATTTCATGTAATCATTAAGTTCCTCATAAAACAAAGGAAAACACCTCAAACCATTTTGGAAGAGATGTGTGCAGTTTATGGGGACTGTTGTCCTGGGAAATCCATGGTTTTCAAATGGCACAGCCTTTTCAAGCAAGGCAGAGGATCAGTTGAAGATGTCCTCCATTTAGGACACCCTGGTATGGCCACTTTATCAGACATTATCATAAAAGTTGAAGACTTACAGTATCCAGGTTTAATAAAAAAAAACTTGCAGAAGTGTTTGGAGTATCACCTACAACCATTTTCAATATTCTCCAGCAACATCTAAGGATGTCAAAGTTAGTGCAAGATGGGCACTGAGACTGCTCACTTTGCTTCACAAACAACAGCATGTTGAGTTTTGGACCTCTGCAGAGACAATGAAGATGAAGTTTTAAACTGCATTTTCACTGGAGACAAAACACAGTTTCATCATTATGAGCCTGAGTCAAAGCAGGAGTACATGCAGTGACAAAAAAAGGGCATGCCACCACCTAAGAAGTTCAAGACGTTCCAATTGGCTGGACAAATCATGGCTACTTTTTTTGGGATATGAAGGGTACCCTGCTAATCGATTACAAGGATAAGGGTGTTATAATAATTGAAGAGTACTATTTCAGTCTGCTGAAACATTTAAAAGAATTTGTGAAGGAGAAAAAAAGAGAGAAATAGATCAAAGAAATGCTGCTTTTGCATGACAACACATGACTATGACCAGAGCAATGTTGCCGTAGCTATTCTTCATGACAGTGGCTTCCAAATGTTAAACCACCCTTCGTATAGTCCAGACCTGGTTCCAGCTGATTATTTGTTCCCAAATATGAAAAAAACAGCTTTGAGAGAAGATATTTAGGCATGACAAAGAGGTTAAAGCTTTAATTTCAGCACATTAGCATATTTGAGGGTAAAAACAAAACCTTTTTTTCAAGGGTATTAATAAACTTTCTAAAAGTTCTGAAAAGTGTATTAGGGTTAAGGGTGAATATATTGAAAAAGTAAAAAGTATATAGTATTTTTTTACCATTCTCCTTTATTTCACAATTTTTTTGCCCACCCCTCATACCTTCTTTCCTAAACGACCTGCCCCCAATCTTCAAATAGCTGTTTTATGCATGTGTTTATATTCAGTGAGAGAAGACAGGATAGAATCTGTTTATTCTATCTTACTCCAAACTAGAACTGGATAGAAAACTTTTAGTGGATTGGAAGGTAATGCACTTTGAACTGATGAACTTTTGCAGTTGTAAATTTGGGACACCTGTGCCCCACTGGAATAATGATAATAAGGGCATTATATAAAGATCAAAGTTAAACAGCTCCAGGCATCCAAATTGCGAGTGAGGAAGTTAAACTGTCTCTTTTTGCAGATGACACAATTCTTTATATAGAAAACCCTAAAGACTACACCAGAATACGATTAGAAATAATAAATGAATCTACTACAGTGGCAGGATACAAAATCAATGTGCAAAAATCCACAGTGTTTTTATATATAAACAACAAAATTTCAGAAAAAGAAATGAGTAGAACAATACCTTTTGCAATCAAAACAAAAAGAATAAATACTCAGGAATAAACTTAACAAACAACATGGAGGACTTATACATGGAAACTCATAAGACACTATGAAAAGAAATTGAAGAAGATGCAAAAAAAAATGGAAAGATACTCCATGTTCATGGATTTGAAGAATCAATATAGTTAAAATGCCATATTACCCAAAGCACTATACAGATTTAATGTAATTCCCATCAAAATCTCACAATTTTTCAAGAAATAGATTTAAAAAAATCATCAGATTCAAATGGAACCACAAAAGACCCCCAATTGCCAAAGCAATCCTTTGAAAAAAGAATAAGGCTGGAGGCATCACGCTGCCTGACTTCAGTCTGTACTACGAAACATCAATAGTCAAAACAACTTGGTATGGGCAGAAAAATAGACATACAGACCAATGGAACAGAATTGAAAACCTAGAAATAAACCTACAAATATAGGGACAGATAAATTTTGACAAAGGAGCAAATCAAACAATAGAGAAAAGAAAGCCTCTTCATTAAATGGTGCTGGGAGAATTGGAAAACCACATGCAAAAGAATGAATCTGGACTGTGAACTGTCAGCATATACCAAAATTAACTCAAAGTGGATTAAAGACCTCCATATAAGACCCAAAACAATAAACTGCATAGAAGAAAACATTGGTACTGAACTTAGAGACCTTGGGTTCAGAGAGCACTTTATGAACTTGACCCCAAAGGCAAGGAAAGTAAAAGCAAAAATAAATGAAGGGCACTATAACAAACTAAAAAGTTTCTGCACAGCAAAGGAAACCATCAACAAAGTAAAAAGAAAACCAACTGAGTGGGAGAAAATATTTGCAAACAATGCCTCTGATAAGGGGCTAATATCTAAAACATTAAAGAGCTCAAAACAAAACAAATAATCCAATTAAAAAATGGGCTGAAGACCTAAATACTTCTCCCACGGAGACATACAAATGGCCATTAGATATATGAACAAATGTTGAACATCACTAGCAATTAGGGAGATGAAAATTAAAATGGGATATCACCTTACACCTGTTAGAATGGCTATAATTAACAAGACAAGGAATAACAAGTGCTGGAGAGACTGTGGAGAAAAAGGGACCCTCATACACTGCTGCTAGGAATGTAAATTGGTACAGGCACTATGGAAAGCAGTATGGAGATTCATCAATAAATTAGGAATGGAATTGTCATATGACCCAGCAATCCCTCTTCTACCCAAAAAACTTAAAAACCTTAATTCATGAAGATATATTTACCCATGTTCATCGCAGCACTGTTCACAGTGGCCAAGTTGTGGAAACAACCCGTGTCCTCTGATAGATGACTGGATAAAGGAGGTGTGGTACATTTACACAATGGAATACTACTCAGAGATAAGAAAGATGAAATACAGCCATTTGTGACAACATGGATGGACCTTAAAACCATCTTATTAAGCGAAATTAATTAGACTAAAAGAAACAAGACACATTTGACCTTGCTTATAAGTGAAATGTAAAACTGAAAGGAACAAAGAAACAAAGACTCATGGACACAGTCAATAGTTCCGTGGTTATCTGAGGGTAAAGGAGAAGGTGGGTGAGTAGGGCGGGTGGGGGAATAGGGAGTGGGCATCAAATACATGGTGATGGAAAGAGAGCTGACTCTGGATGGTGAGCACACAATGCAATGCATGAACAACGTAATGTAGAACTGTACACCTGGAACCTATGTAATTTTTGCTAACCAATGTCACTCCAAAAATTTAACAATAATAAAGTATAAAACGACATGTTACTTCTTTAAAAAAAAAAAAAGTTAGGCAGCTTCTTCATAACTTCACGAAGAGCTGCTTCAGCTCTCAAACTCATTATCTCACTCCCCTTCCCGTCCCTGTCCTCCTTGAAAGCCCCATATTAAAGACTTGGAGTCCTTTTTCACTCAGGGACACCATTTACCATAGACTTCAGTGTCACAGACTTGCAACCTGAGCATGACAGAATTCTGCCTCCATTGCCCTATTTTCCAGTGAGTTATCTAGTTTCATTTGTCAACGTTTGCTATTTTCTTCTTAATTTTCATGTGACATCTGTGGTAAACTTAAAGACTATTGTGTGTAAAGTTTCTTGGATGAAACTTAAGTGTCGTTACATTTTTATAGCTTCACTTCAAGCTTTAATTTTCTTTTTTTTCTGTTAATCAATTTAGGAGCATATTGAAAAGGTGAGAGTTCACACTGCTCTGGGGCACACAGAAAAATGATTATATGTAATTTGCTGGAATCCTCCTTGTTTTTATGTCACCAGTAAATCTCCTGTAAGCAGTTTAGTTGCTCACACATTTAAAAGTATGTGGATTAGTAAAAGACTGTGTGGGAATTTACAAAGATCAGGAATGCTGGCTAGTCCTGTTGAATTCAATTTTGTCTTTTTCAAGATCAGCTTAGAATCATATAGTTGCTGGAATGGACTATTATTGCTGAAATTAGTCTAACTTATGAAGAAACAAAATTAAATGACTTGCTCCAGATTGCACATCTAGTAGATGTCAAGAGCAGGTCTAGGGTATAGGCCTTCTGACTTGCAGCTTATTGGACCAAGAAGCAATTCTAAGGATGCAGCATCAGCAGGAATGGGATTCAGGATGCCAGGGGCCGCCAAATGTAACAGGAATGCAAAAAGTTTACGTCCTGGGAAGCCTATATCCTGGCTCTAGTTCTTGTTAGGGGCGGTTGAATTCTTTTGTATGCTTGTATATGCATTCAATTTAAAGGTCAGGAGAGGGCTAAAGGTCAGGGAGGGTATGACTCTGCACTTTGGTCACTCAACTGGACATTCTCATGAGCTTTCGCTTTTGGTATACAATCAGTTGTGTCATCCACAACAACAGTAACGAAAGCAAACATTCATTGAGAGCATATGTGTGCCAGACATCAGATTTGTGATAAAATGGATAGGCTTGCTTCAGTCTCTGTCCTCAATGAGCTGATTGTTATAGGTCTGTGTCTGCACAATTTTTCCTGAGCTAAAGAATACATAATTGGAGGTCAACTGTTTTGTTTTCTCTTCTATTTTGTGTTCATTATTATTTTTTTTTTTATTTTTAATGTGGGATATGTGTTTAAGGACTACTTTAATCTTACCTGCATTTTTGAAGGCCCTGAGGTTTCTTTGGTGAATAAAGAACCAGTGGCATAAGCAGATAGATTCTTTTTAAAGATTTAATTTATTGTTTTTGACAGATACAAAGACAGAGAGATGGGGGGAGAACCCAGAGCAGTCTCCACAGTTGCATGTCATCAGTTTTTGATATGGTTGCATTCCACACACAGGTGGGTGAAGGCTGTGCAGGGCGGGAACTGGGCTGTGGGTTTCCCTCATGGGAGGCATGCCCCTGTGAGCTGGGGGCAGAACTGAGGGCCTCCCACACATGGGCAGCTCACCCTCATGAGAACTGAACTGGGGGCCTCCCACATGGGAAGCACTCCCCAGCTCAGCACATGGGTCGACATGGGTAGTGGCCAGGACTCAGTCCCCAGACCCAGGAGCTTCAAAGCCAGCGCTTAACCCACTGAGCTTTCCTGGTTTCCCCAGCAGGTAGATTCTTAATACTGCCTCATTAAAGGGGTAACCATAATTTCTTTCTGGTTTCTTCAATACCCTTGGCAGCCCCAGATCTTGGACTGCTCCAAAGTCTCTAGCTTTTGTGTCCTCATCCTGCTAGCATTTAAAGGGTGCCAGATATTCCTAGACTCAGCTTACCCCTGGTTCTGCTTTCTCATCACCTGCTCTGATTTTGAGTGGCTGGGCTGCATCCTCCACTGCATTTGACCTGGACTGGGTCATGGTCTCTGATTCACCACTCCCTGTCATTACTGATATCTTGACTTGACGCACCCTGTTACACAGATAAGTTATCAGCATACATCTATAGTACTACTAAATAAATCATATGACAAGCACTGAAATGCAAAAGAAAAGCAAGAAAGCAAGTAAGCAAGAAAGAAAGAAAAAAGGAAAAGAAAGGAAGGAAGGAAGAAACAAATCAATTACAGTGTAGTTCTTTAGAAAAAGAGGTGGGTGATTAAAAGGATGGTTTCTGGTAGGAACTATAGCCAGTTTTGGCTCTGCACTGTACCTTAATTGTGCTAAGTTATAACATCAAATATTTTCAAACTGATTATAACTGATGAGGTCAAAGAAGCAGGGTGGTTCCTAGGAAATATATTTGTTCAAAGACTTATTGCCTTTTGCCTCTTCGGTATTTTATATCTTTAAGACTTTAACCCCCAAACCTAAAAGAACATTGCAATCCTTGTCACACAATATGTAACATAATATTTTTATTTATGTGTAATATAGTTGATGATTGTGGTAAATGAACAAAGCCAATTCAAGGAGAAACCAGAGACATTGGCTTCTGCTGTCTATGTTAGGTTACTAGTCTCTATAGTGTTTTGCTAAAATTGGAAGCCTACCATGTATATGTGGGGCCTTCAGGTGCACTCCCCATTCCATAATTGGGAACTTAAGAGACTATAAGCCACGACTTCAGTTCAGAGAATCCTCAGCGGGCTCTTTCAAAGAGTTTCAGCAATGATTGGTTAAGGAGAAACATCTAGACTCTTTTAGGACTTACAGATCCAAGGCCTGGAACATTTTGTGGCAACTTAGACTACAGAGGAATCCATGAGGTATTTCTGGACCCACGTGCTGTTCTGTGTAGCCTCTGAACGTTTAAGTGAGAATCATCTTAAAGCTACTGGCCTATACCTTTATATATCAGGAGGGAGAGATGATAGGCATAATAGTCTAAAGGAATCTAAATGCCATGGAATAAAACCATAGTAATACAAAGCAATGACAAACACTTATTAACCGATTTACTTGTTATATCTATTTACCAATTACAATAACCCTTAGAGATACTATTATTTTTCCATTTTTGCAAACTAGGAAACAAAAATATTGTTAATCGCTCAGGTTCTCACCGATAGAAAATTAAAGTTTTCTTTGTGACAGATAAAAACTTTTTTAAATGACTCAAGGTAGGAAAAGAGGACAAAACTATTTAAATGTATCTTGTTACAATAGTACCAATATTCAATCATAGTTTTAGATCTGGAAGATACCTTTTGATTTTATGGTAGACAATAAGAAACCCCATATGGCTCATTTGACCAAGGTTATACAAGTAATGAATGGCAGAACTGAGAGTAAAATTCAAGTTTTTTGATGATGAAGAGACAAATTGTCCTTTAACTATGTGAAGTCAGAGATGTTAGGAAAGTTGAATTGGCTTCCCATAATCATACAGTAACTAGGAATCTGCTACCATCTAGTGGGTCAACTGAATAATTGATATTATAGAAAAGTTTCAGATACTGCATATAGAGAGCACTGTCAAACATGAAGTACCGTATACTCTTGTCAGAAAATATGGGCGCATAAGGAATTGTAGAGGTTATCTAGCCTATTGACAACATTTTATAGATGGTAGTATGGAGATATTGAATGAAAGTTTCATGGTCACAGAAGGTGGCAAAAGATAAGATTAAACTCTAATCTCTTCACTTCCAGTTCAGTCCTCTTTCCTTCTGGTATCATATCATTGGGAAAGAAAAGGTCCTTTCAATTCACAGAATGTAAAATCAAAGTATTTTTCTGAAATATTATGATAATTTCACTGCATATCACTCAACTTTGCATTTTGGCAGTGAGTTCTTTGTAATATTAATGGAAGGGAAAACTGGTATATTGTATTGTGGATATACAAGGGCTATCCAGAAAAATGTCCAGACATTGTCAATATAACAAGAATGATTACATGACTGAATATATTCCAGACATCATTTGTATATTTGTATCTCCATATTTGTATATTTTATGGCTATCTCTCTATCTGTATCCATAAACTTTTTTTCTTGAAATGAAAAAAAAAATTATTTTATTGTTTTTGACAGAGACAGAGACAGAGAGAGACAAAGAGAAGGGGGAGGGCTCAGAGCAGTCTCCATAGTTGTACATCATTAGTTTTCGATATGGTTTCAAAATTCCACATAGGTGGGCAGGAGCCATGCAGGGCAGGAACTGGGCTGGGGGCCTCCCACATGAGAGGCACACCCCATTGAGTCAGGGGCCAAGAGTCAGGGGGATGAGAACCAAACTGGGGGCCTCCCACATGGGAAGCACACCCCAGTTCAGCATATGGGTCTACACAGGCTGGGGCCGGGATTCGATCCTTGGTCCCCAGGGCTGCAAAGCAAGCGCTTAATCCACTGAGTTATCCCAGCTTCCCCCAAAATCTTTTTTCTTATGAAGTACATTGGATGGCATTAGACTGCTGGTCAGTACTTTTTTTTTTTTTAAGTTAATAAAATGTATTATAGAAAGGTTAATAGAGTATATGGTATAGTATACTTTATGCCATTACAGCCACGTCTCGCTTAATGACCTATCTGTTTAACGACTGCTTGGACTTAATGACCATCTGTTCCACATGGGTAATCCCCTTTCTCAGTCTTTGTATTGTTCCTACAGTTGATTAGGATTTGCAATAACACAAGACCACATATTTTGCTTATACTTGTAAGTGAGATATTGCATGATATCTACTGAAAAATACATACCCTATGGCACCATGACACACCACAAGACATCCTATACCAGGGGTGGCCAACTTTTCTGTATATAAGATCTACTTTTTATCTTAAAAGTGTGT
>PVKE010039906.1:0-14818 GCA_004027555.1 Craseonycteris thonglongyai
CAGAGGTTGGCCTACTTTTAACACACAGACTTTGTGGGTATAGAAGTATCAATGCATATTTATACCTTCTGCCCTTTCCATTATCCAGTCCTTAGAAATATGCCATGTGTGTATCTACAAGTTCTACTGTGGTTAGTTGATTCTTTGCTTCTTTTCTCCTTTTAAGATAGTGACAATCACCTATATTTATATGTTCCACAAGTTTTGGAGTCCAGAACCACTGTGTCTTTCTACCAAAAAAACTGTTTTTTTCTAGTAAGTCTCATTATTCAATGTCTTTTGCATTACAGTCTCATTCACCGCTTCTGTCACTACTGTTGACTCATATTACTACCATGGTCCAATGGACCCTTCTCTTTGCTGTGTGTTCTCTCTTTCCATTATACATTTTCACTTTTGTTCAGTATGTTTTGTTTAATGTAGCTTTCTCTTATGCTTCTTAGCTTTTGTGTGAAAAAAGTGGCTTGACTTTGTCAATTAATCAGAGTATTTATTATTTGGCTACTTTCTTATATCAAATGTAACCTTTGGGTCTTCCACTTCTTTTAGATAAATTAATTATTCCTGGTTCCTTCAAAATTAGACTTTGTTTTCCAGAAATTATAAGACTTCTTTTGTGTTTATATTCGTTCAAGATCAATAAGGGTGCAAGAAGTCTGATTTCAGATAAGTAAAATTTCCTGCAGTCTCAGAACCCAGAATTGATATAAACATTGGAGTTGCTTCAAAGAATGCTTTATACATTGGAGAAAATGTGACATAGGCACCACAAATACTCATCTACTGCAGGTACCTAAATATCTACTTTAATCTAATTCTCTTGAATGATTTTGATCAATGACAGTGACTGGATGAAAGATTAAAGAGAAAAATGAAGAAATGCCAAGTTCTACAGTACCCATTGTAAAACATTAGGCTAACCACATTTACCAATAAAGAAACAGTCTCCTATGCTTCCTATGAGCTGATACCTTTTAAACATCCCTGTGAAAACAAAATGATAATTAAGGAAAAGAGAAAGACGCCTTATCAAGGGCTTCAGTATGATTGGTGTATAGTACTGTCGACTGGAAAATAACATTGACTAGGTAGTCCATCACCAAAAGAATTTGAGAAAAGAGAAAAACGTGCTCACAATCTCAGAATATGCAGACCCAATGGGCCACATACACGTTCTGCTATATGCCAAGATGGATATGCAGAGAGACAGAAAGTTAGGACAACAGAGTTCAAGGAACCCAGCTCCACTCATGGAACTCCCAGCCTGATCAGTTTCCTTAAACTTCCTGTTCACCTTTATCGTTACTAAAGGCATAATTTGTTCAAATGCCTGAGCAGTTGATAATCAATGTTTTGAGCACAGATTCACATTTTAACTTTGACCATTTCATGCGATCATTTTGAAAATAAATAATGATGCAAAGTTACAAGTACTTTTATAAAAATGAAACTAAATGGCAGGTGTGAAGGCAAAATATTGAACTCTATTTCTAAAGATTTCTTTTTATTATTTTTGACAAGAGGCAGAGACAGAAAGAAGGGAGAGGGCCCAGAGCAATTTCTACAGTTTCACGTCATTTGTTTTCTACATAGTTTTCACTCCACAGATGGGCTTGGGCTGCACAGGAAAGGAACTGGCCCGGGGCCTCCTGCATGGGAGGCATGCCCCCATGAGCCAAGGGCTTCCCACATAGGAGGATTGCCATGACAAGGACCAAACGGAGGGGAAAACCCCAGTTCATCATATGGGTTTGCACAGGCAGGGCCAAGATTCAATCCTAGGACCCTGGGGCTACAAGACAAGCACTCAACCTGCTGAGCCATTCAGTATCTCCTTGAGCTCTATTTTTATTATTTTGTACTTCTCAAATGGGCAAATGATCTCGAGAAGTCAAGAATTCAGTAGTAATTTATCTCTGATGAGCTAAAATGATAGTAAAGCCAGAATAGTGGCTAGAAACACATCATGGAATGGAATCAGAACAAACAGTGATTGGCATTTATTATCTGGAGTCACATTTTCTCACTGGAAAAATGGGAGTATACCTATTATCATTACACCATTACTACATCTAAAACAAAAGTGGCCTCAAGCTCGAGAGAATATATTGAAACCAGAGTTGAAAGTACTTTGGTACATGAAGCAATTGATTAATATATTTTATGACAAATAAGCAAGAATTAAATATTCACAACCTTTTTGGATATGTATTTAATTATGGAATAAAACACAAGAACTTATCATCTGAACCTGAGCATTCAAATCTTCAATTATCTCTAACTATTTAGTGCCATAAACCTAAATACTGAAACAAAAGTATTTAATCTATGTGATATTAAATTTAAAATAATTATATTTTATTATCAACACGGGATTACCCTTAGTACCTTCAATTCTGAAAATAGATATTTCTATAATAGAGACTAAAGAGACATTTAGAATTCATATTGAACCACTTTATAAGTTCTAATTAATTCTATAACCAGGCACTTAGGTTTGAGAAAAAAAAAATGAATTGATTATCATGTACAGTGACTGTCCTATATATTTACTTTCATGAAAAAGTGAGGTTTGATCTTGGCCCAAGAAAAAAGAGTTGATTGTGCTTTAATTGACTCAGACTATGGGATAACATCCAAATTATGTGTTTCTAGAATGGCAAAGAAAATCTACTTCAACAGGGTGTTCTTTGAAAAGGCATTTCTCTTGAAGTTCTCAAAAAGAGACAGAACAGGGAACAGACTATTCTGAGGCCTTTGAATCTAATAAAATAATTTTTTCTAAACTATCCTCATAGACTGCCAGATTTTTTTTCCCTTTTGATAGAAGAGATACATCAAGACAATATTAAGAAAAAAGTTAGATTATTATGAAAACCACCAAGAAATTTGGCATGAACAACAGAATTTCATTTCAAAGTATTTTGAGGGGAGTTCTACACAAGTATTAAACAGACATATCAAAAACCCCAAAAAACAAAAAACATTTGCACACTGAAATATGTGTAAAAATCGTTTTCTAAGCATCCATTTTGAAGTACCATGTAAATCGCTCCAACTAAACTGTGAGTCTAAGATGAAAACACTCTTTATGGTCTTCCTTAGAGTCAGGATCATGATTTTACTTCCTTCCAACTCTCAGTAATGCAAACCATAATGCATATTTAGTAAATAGTCATAATAACCCACAAATTTCCTTATCTTATATTTAATAATTTATGACTCTCAGAGAAGTTAAGCAGTGATTCCTTAGAGAAATCACACAAATAATACAATAAAAATTACAATATTTCAGGCTTCTTCTGCTGTTTCTACACTGGCCAAGTACAAGCATATACTCTGGCATTTGGACAAATTCTGGTGCTTGTACAGAAAGCACCATATTCTCCAGAGATCTGGCAAGTAACAGACTTCATCTTGCCAGTGTAGAAATAGCAATAGAGCAAGACTAATTGCTGGAAAGCCTGCTCAGGAAGATTTGTCATTCAGAATGATAAAAATAATCTCACTTTTCAGAGTACATTCAAACTTTTTTTCTTAATTTCCAGTATTTAATAGAGATCAAAACATTTCCATTTCCACAAGTGAATGAATTTTATGTAATACAGCTATATTTCCTTTGATTTGAGTTCAAGTAGGGAAGATAAAACAAACAAACAAAAAAATCTGTCTAGACATACCATGTTTGCCCACTGTGTAAAATGAAATTTATTAAGCCTGAAAAGTGGCTTAAGGAAGTACTCATGTGTTCCATAAATATCTTATTGAAAAGTAACAATGCCAAGAGGAAGAGTCCTCTTAGATATATGCATTTGACAATACAGTAAAGAATAAGCAGGTTAGACTGCAATGATGAGTCTAGAAATATATAGTGAAGGGGAGTTTCAGAGAACTTATGTGACAAGCTACCTTAGACTGCTTCCTAGCTCAGTTTGCTGCCTTGTAGTAGATGTGATGTCCTTTTGCATATAAAAATTACCACCAAATATGCCTACTTATAGCAGAAGCACCCACTACCTCTCATGACCTTAATAATTTGATTCTGCTGCTGACAACATATCTAATAAAATCTATTGCCTCTTATTATTTCAACTTTTGCTTCAAGTTTCTAATTTTTAAAAGAATGTTATCCCTTAGAGTCAAAATCATAATTCAAAATGTCTTCCATTGTACAGAGCTAAATTGCCAGAGTCTTACCTAAACAAAGTGCAGATTAAGCCAATATCTTCACTGTCAATTACCACAGGTATTTTGAACATAGTTGTTGGATTTCCAGCATCCAGTTCCCTTATCTACTATCCCATGAGCCCCAAAAAGCATATCTGTCCTTTTTAATGTAAGAGATCCAACATAACCACAGTAAATAAAAGAGAAACATGTTATGATGTTAAGCCATGTGCACTGCTTGGCATTCATTCAGTTCACTGTAGCTGAAAAAATAACTATGAGGCTCCATATCCCATTAACACAGTGTTAATTATTGTCATTGTCTCATCAGTGGTTTGTTTATGACAGCTCTGGCTAACACGAATAGTGGGATGTTCTGTTAAAGCCATCACCTGATGAGGTTTTTATTGGCAAAAAGATCTTTCTTTCCTTTACTCAACTATGTTAGGGGAATCAAGTGCTTCATTAACTCTAAGCATGCTTTCATTAGACCAGTTTTTAAATGTAATGTGAAGCACAACTCTTTTTCTTTTAAGATACGAGGAAAAGATTTTAGATGTCCCTTAATGGGAGGGGTGCTTCAGATTCTTTGGAAGGGACCGCTAATTATTGCTCTTTCTTCAATTCTCTTTTTCTCTCTAGATATAAGTATAGATTAAATGAGAGTAAATCTGTTTCATTTCTTACATGATTTTAATGTTTAAGTTTCAAAAGAGAAGGAAAAAGAAAGGCTATCATTCTTACCATTAACATCGTTAAAATTTACCCATTTCAATAAGTAAAAATACTTTAAGTTAAAGTTATTACATTTTCAAATGTATAGAATAATTGTAATGTAATGATAAAGATGACACTCCTACCCATATCAAATAATGGTTAAATTCAAATCCAAAAATATATTGTCTTCCTAACTTTTTTTTTTTTTTTTTTTGCTTTTTTACTACTAATAAAATTTTTTATGACACTGGGCATGGACTTCATTCTACAATTTAAGAATTATATGTTTTTAATCATTCTGTCTCCTAGGTTGCATTATTGAAGTCAAATTTAATACACTGCTTAATTTACAATACTGTTGTGAGAATGTGAAATTTCTGACCATGACAGTGTGTAAAAACAGATATCAAAATATGAAAGATTATCACCCATAGCACAGACCTGGGCCATAAGTAGGTACAGAAAGTATGATGTTTAATTGTATGTGTCACCTTGTCTAGTCTACAATGCCCTGCTGTTTGGTCAAATACCAGCTTATGTGCTGCTTTGATGGCATTTTTTAGGTGTGACCAACACTTAAATCAGTAGACTTTGAATAAAGCAAATAACCCTCCATAAGTGGGTGGGCCTCACCAAATCAGTTGAAGGCCTTAAGGGAAGAAACTAAGGTCCCTGTACAGTAAAAAATTCTGCTCTCCAGATTGCAACATAGAAATTCTGCTCCAAATATATGGTCATTGGATTCATTACTACAATACCAATTTTAACCAAAATTTCCAGTTGGCTCACTTGCCCTGTGGGTTTCAGTTGTGCTAGCCCTCAAAAATTCAATTGCATGAGCCAATTTTTAAAACTAAATCTTTATCTCTCCATATAAAATATACATATGCACACATATATCATGGGTGTACATATATTTGAAATATATTTGTATAATAAATATATTTTATAATACATATGTAATATATAACATACATTCGTTTCAATGGTTATGATTCTCTGCAGAACCCTGACTAATACAGTAAGTGCTTTTTAGGAAGAAATTATATAAACTTACATAGCCTTCTATAAATTAAATTCAGAATATCTTTCTTAATGACTGAATGCCTGACATTCTGGAGGTCTCTCACGGTGTCATAATTATTTCTGCTCCTAGAGAGCATTAAGTTTCTGCCAATTGATACCACCTCCTCCTTCCTCTAGCCCAATGCAAGCATGAAAGTAATTAATTCTCATGCTTACTTGAGTTTGGTTTGGCTTTGGCACAGTATGCTTTCCCTAGCAAACCGTAATTGATTCTGAATAATTGATCAGTGACGAACATTCAATTTTCTTTATCTTCTCTTCCTCTCATTCTCCTATGATATATGTTTTCATTGGGGAACCATTTTCCACTTATAAAAAAGAAGACTCAAATGCAAGGCCTTTTAGTGATCAAATCAATTTATACTGCTTTCAGCCAATTCACTTCAACTCCAATGCAACTCCTTTGGAGAACTCTTAGGGAATGCTAATTAGTGTCCCATAGTATCCATTAGTTTTCAATAAGGAAGTAAACTTCTCATATAAAGACCTCGGAAACTATTTACATATGACTGCTTTGTCATCTATCTAATCACTGTGTTGACTTGCTCTTTTCAAATATCCTTTGATAAGGATTGTTATTGAAACTGCTAAGTCTTACATGAATCATGGAATATGTTAGAATAAAGACACTTAAAATCAGGGCCTGTGTTACTCATTTAAGCTTTTTAATTTGCCTAATCATTATGTTCTTTACTTTTCTCTTGCATAAAAGTAAGATCACATCATAATAGCACTCTATCCAAATTACTACAATTCTGTAGCTTTCAGAATGACAAAAGTATAATATTCCTTTCAGAAAGGTAGTTTTCATAAATTCTATACATTTTTCATGTCAGAGAGAAGTAGACTCGTTTTTAGCCAAAGACATATTTAGTATAATATGGATGTTGATTTAGAAAGGTTGCATATTTAGTTTCCCCTCAAAGTCAAACACAGATATTAGATCAAAAGTAAGAGTGGAGTAGGTTAGAAACTATTGGGTACTAATACTTGTATTATGAGATGCATCATACTTCCTCTCAGATGTCTCCATTTAACCCACTGTTTCCTTCAGATGCAATGCCCTTCCTTTGTCCTCAAAGCCTTCTGAAACAAGAACTTTATCATAAACTTCTCTTTATTGAAAGCTATGCTACATCATCCATACCTTTCCGATCTATAGAAACCAAATGTTTAAAGGACAAATCTACAAATGAACTTGTTCATTCTTCCTAAGAGCAAATTAGCACATATACTGAACTGTTCACTCTGCTATAAATTATTCCTGAAATTACAATTCAATATTTAATTTAATCCTGGTGTGTGAAATTAACATTTACTGTATAGTCACAGTGAGCCCAGTGATGGAAAGAGAGCAGCTGCCTCATATTGTAACAAAACTTCCCAATGCCCTGGTCTCCGTTCACCTGTTTTGATTACCTCATCCTATATTCTCACTCAACCACATTACTTCAATTTTCCCCAATACACCATAAGAGTCCTTTTCTGTTCTGCTTTTATCTTACTCTGCTTTTACCAAGACTTATATTTCTTGAGTCACTCATTCTTGCTCATTGTCTGTAAATCTACACTTCCCTGCTTTTCTATTATGTTGCTGGCTGCTCCCTCTCAGTATCCTTTGTTCACTTTTCCTTCTCACTTCAGCTCCTAATGATGCTGTGGCTCAAGCTCTGGGCCCACATTCTCCCCATGAATAGTCTCATAGAGCTCTGAGGCTGAAAGTACCACATAAAATCTGATCATTTTCAGATTCATATCTAAGTCTCCAAACTCCAATAGATTACTTGATATCACCATTTAGATCTCATATAAAATGCAGCATACCCAAATTCTTGATGTCCACATTCTAAACCAAGCTTGTCCAACCTGTGGCTGAGCAGGTGCATGTAGCCCAGGAGAGCTTTGAATGCAGTTCAACAGAAACTTGTAAACTTTCTTAAAACATTATAAGGTTCTTTGGTAATTTTTTAGCTCATCAGCTATCACTAGTGTTAGTGTATTTTATGTGTGGCCCAAGACAATCCTTCTTCCAATGTGGCCCAGGGAAGCCAAAAGGTTGGATACCCCTGTTCTAAATAAACTCAATCTCCGCTTTCTCAAAACTAGTAATTTTATTCATTATTGCACACCTAAATAGCTAAGGCATTTCATGTGCAAGAAAATTAAGGAGACAAATTCTCACATGGCTTTGTCAGTATCTTTATTTTAGATGATATTTTTAAATATAAATCCTGGTGAATAGTATGATTTAAGAAATCACTAAACCTGCTTCTTTAATACAGACTCCACTTTTTCTTTTAGCCTTTTTTTTTTTTTAACTGAACTGGGGCCTCACTGCATTCGGGAAGCACCCCCTAGTTCAGCATGTGGGTCCGCCAGGGCCGGAGCTGGGATTCGATCCTCGGTCCTTGGGAGCTTCAAAGCGAGCACTTAACCTGCTGAGCCATCCCGGCTTTCCCTTTTTTTAGCCTTTTAATTAAGTTATTTAATCTGATGACTTCAGAAATAAATCATGTCAAGCTACTTAATCTCTCTAAATGTCAGGGTCCTCACCTGTTTAATTGGTTAATAATAATAATTTTTTTTAAAGATTTATTTTGTTTTTGACTGAGACAGAGAGAAAGAGTAAGGCCCAGAACAGTCTTCAAACTGTACATCATCAGTTTTCAATATGGTTTTGTTCCACACATGTTGGCAGGGGCCAGGCAGGGGTCTTGCAGGGCAGGAGGGAACCAGGCCAGGGGCCTCCCGCATGGGAGTCATGCCCCCTCACACCAGGAGGTAAATTGGTGGGCGAGAACCAAACTGGGGGCCCTCCTGCATGGGAAGCACACCCCAGTTCAGCATATGGGCCCACACAGACTGAAGCAGGGTTTGATCCTCAGTCCCCAGGGCTGCAAAGCAAGCGCTTAACCCACTGAACCATCCTGGCTTCTCAATAATAATAATTATAGCACTAGCCTATACTAAGAATTAAATAAGTTACGATCCCTTACATCCACAATCAATTTTATTCATTCGCTTGTTCTCTGACTCATCCAAGTAATGTATTATAAATCTCTTATGTTCCAGTCTAGGTTTTGAGGATAGAGAGATATCAAGACAGAGAAGATTTCAGCCATCATGGAGCTATAATTCAGTTGGAGAAGAAAGTCAACATGCAAGAAAAACAATAATCATGTAAGCTGTACAGATTGTGACATGTAGAATGAAAAATTTCCATGTGATAGAGAATAATGGAAGCCAGGTACAGCTTTGCAAGGAGATGATACTTGAGATGAGACCTAAAGGAGAAGGAGCTCTGTGAAAAAAATTATAAAACATCATTCTATGTGAGAGGCACTAGAAAAAACAAAGGCACAATGGCAGGAAGAGCTTGGTGGTTTTTAGGAATAGATGTAAATCCAAACTGGGGGCCATGGAGCAACACAAAATTAACAAAAGCAGGAAGCCACCTCTACCTGTAACCTGCAGGGACAAAAAAGGGAGGTGACATTACCAGAGACCATGGGTAAGTTCAGCCATCATAAGACAGAATCTTAGATGGATGGAGCCAAGGGAAATGGGACCAATGAGGAGATATAGCTACTGTTACAAGTGTGGCCCAGGAAGAACAAAGAAGAGATAACTTTAAAATTCCCATTTATTCTTTTCTCCATTATTCCATTATCAGTGAAAGTCTCTATTATCAATGATTTTCAGTGGCTGAACCAAACCAAATGGCTGACGACATACTAGGCTGGCAAATACAACCCAAGAATAATATATATCAGTAGAAAAAGCAAAGGATAAGGAATTGATCTCAGAGCAAGTTAGCTCAGAATTAGCAGAAGATACTTCAAGTCATTAGAGTTACCTTCCTTAACACTGTGGGCAAAGAACCCTACAAGGAAGGGAAAGGGGATGAATTTATAAATGCTATATATTTGGGGATACCAAGAAAAATACTGCCTTGTCCTGATATCAGGGCATGAAGAACTCAGACAAAAGGTTTTGATCTATGAGTCAGTATACTCCTGGACAAGACCACACTTACAGGCCTGATCTGGTTGACTTTCAAAAAGATAGCTGTGTATACAGAAACAGAACAAAATTGTGATTGTAACCCTTATTTCTTTAAAAAACAACAATGGCAACAAAAAATGTTGTTAGAATAAAGATTGGCCAACTTTGGGAGTGTCTTAACCTAGGGATCTTGGAAAATGCATACAGAAAAAAACCCTCTAGAAGATCATAAACTTTCCATTATTATGTTAAGTGGAACCTTGAACAATTGACATTTATATGAGATATGACCATATTTGTATCTAATTTTGTGGATTTATCCCAAGTTATATACAAATTTTGCCAATTGCTATTACTAGTCTGGGTGAAGGAGAGAAGATGATAAATTGTGGGTTTGATTTATGTTTAGTGTTTTAGGAAAAGACATAGTAAATGAAAGAGAAACAGATTTGTTGAATGTATAATCAAGTGCATAATTATGGGTTTGGTATCAAACAGAAAATTTGGTTCAAGAAGATGCTAATAGTTAAGAAAGCATGTGCCAGAGTTAAGTGTATGAGGTCTCTATGAGGTCAGAGAATAGTTTAGAAGGAGTGAAGGAGAGAGCTAAAATATATATATAAAATAGAAGTAAGAGAGTGAGGGCAATGATTATCATTTATGTCTATGACAGGTAGTAGATGAACAGAATGGAAATGATAGCTCTGATTATGAAGTTCCAGCAACTATAATCTTAGGGAGCTAAAAAGGTTCCTAAATGGATTTAGAGTTTATATTGAATTTATTTATTAAATATATTAAGTACTTATATATTCATCAGCTTTGCTGATAAACAATCTCATATATCTCATTGGTTTATATTAACAAAACAATCTGTCTTGTGCACATAGGTCTTCAATTTAACTCTATTGAGTTGATCTAGGCTAGGCCTACCTGGGCCACTCTGTTCCAAGTTACTAGTGCAGGGTACTTTGCTCTAGTATTTAGATCTCCTCTATGTTCATTCTAGAGGCCAGGCTGACGGCAAATAAGCTATCTGGGAATGCTCTGCTTATTTTAGGTGACAGAAGCACAAGCAGTAAGAAGAGAACTCGATTCATACATTCTAACATTCCTTTGGACACAATAAATTCCAAGACATACACTGAAATTATTAAGTTAGAGAAAAATATCCCAACTTTTCAAATACATTATATTATAAAATTATATGACAAAATCATAAGACAGAGAATGCAGGATTTAAATAATGATACAGTAAGAATGAAGACAAATGTTGTAAATCAAGTGTCTTGATGGTCCCTTTAGACTACTGAGAAGTGAATGAAAGGTCAAGAGACACAGATAACAAGGAGATATGGAATAAATAGAATTAGACATTAACCTCACAGATTCTTCCTGGGCACCCCCAGGGAATAGAAGAATAGCTGTCTGGGTAGAACAGTAAGGCAGTGTAAGAATAGAAGCTCCCAAACTCTCAGGGCAGGGAGAGGGAGCGGAAGAGAGCAGTCAATTTCACGTTAACTTTGTCCTCTGTATATTCTCAGCAGCGTATAAAAAGTATACAATCAATAACATAACTTATTGGAAACTATTGACACAGAGAGATGTTAGAAGTAAGACAATCATCAACTCCCACTTCCCTGGAAGACATCATTTTTTAATTCTGGAGTCCATATTGATAATTATTATTCATCAGGAGCTAACATTGTGTGGGACATACTCCATTTAAGACCAAAGATGTTTTATCAAATATAGTTTTGAAAAAATATGGTGGCTCTTGACAAAGTAAGCTTACTCTTAGCCCAAAGTTTAGTGACCATTACTCAGTCAAAGTTTTGGTCTCTAAAGGCATAACAGAGTAATTATGATTGGGACTTTGCAGAGTTTGTCATTGAAAAGTTTTGGGTGTCAAAACCATCTAGGGACAGGTTTATTATGATATGACGGTAGTACTCAGGGTTTATTGTTGTTGTTGTTTTAAGCTTGAATGGAGTAGGTACAGAAATAAAGAATTTTTCAAAAATCAATAAGCAAATTATTATATGTTTATTTCCTACTTTGTGTCCAGTATGATTTACTTACAATGGGGAATATGAAGGATTTAGTACAAAGTATTTATTTTCACAGGGTACCTCAGAGTGAAATTGACAACATTAGTAAAGTGAGCAAGTTTTTGGATGAACAGAAAATGTTTGAATAATTTATTATATTAAAGTGAGGGCAAAAAAACATTGCAAGGAAGATCTAATTACCTTTAAAATTCATGAAACAATTGCCATTTATGACTTATTCTATTTTATTTTTTATTTATTTTATTTTTTTATTGTTAAATGTAATGGGGTGACATTGATTGGTAACAATTAGACAGTTTCCAGATGTACAAGTCCACATCACATCACCCATGCATCGCATTATGTGCTCACCACCCAGAATCAGCTCTCCCTCCATCACCATATATCCGGTGTCCACGCCCACCCCACCTCCCCAACTCTCCCTCGCCCCTCTTCCCCCCTCTCCAGGTAACCACCAAACCATTGAGTGTGTCCATAATGCTGGTGCCCACTCCCACCTCCCTCCCACTCTCCCTCCCCACTCCTCCCCTTCCCACAGGCAATCATCCAGCTATTGAGTGTGTCCACAGGTCTCTGTGTCTTAGTTACTTTCAGTTTTATATTCCACCTATAAGTGAGGTCATATGTTTCCTGATTCTTTCAGTCTGACTTATTATGCTTAATAAGATGGTCTCTAGGTCCATCCATGTTGCCACAAATGACTGTATTTCATCATTTCTTATCGCTGAGTAGTATTACATTGTGTAAATGTACCACATCTTCTTTATCCAGTCATCTATCGAAGAGCATTTTGGTTGTTTCCATGTTCTGGCCACTGTGAATAGTGCTGCGATGAACATGCGGGTACACACATCTTTAAAGATTAAGGTTTTCAGGTTTTTTGGGTAGATGCCCAGTAGAGGGATAGCTGGGTCATATGGTAATTCCATTCCTAATTTTTTGAGGAATCTCCACACAGCCTTCCATAGTGGTTGTACCAGTTCACATTCCCACTAGAAGTGTATGAGGGTTCCTTTTTCTCTCCAGCCTCTCCAGCACTTGTTATCCCTTGTCTTGTTGATTATAGTCATTCTAACAGGTGTAAGATGGTATCTCATTGTGGTTTTTATTTGCATCTCCCTAAATGCTAGTGAAGTGGAGCATTATTTCATTTATCTGTTGGCCGTATGTATGTCTTCATGAGATGTGTCTGTTAAGGTCATCTGCCCATTTTTTAATTGGATTGCTTGTTTTTTATTGTTGAGTTGTACAAGTTCTTTGTATATTTTTGATATTAGCCCCTTATCAGAGGCATTGTTTGCAAATATTTTTTCCCAGTTGGTTGGTTGCCTCTTTGCTTTGTTGATGGTTTCCTTTGCAGTGCAGAAGCTTTTTAGCTTGATAAGGTCCCATTGTTTATTTGTGCGTTTACTTCCCTTGCCATTGAGGTCAGATTCATAAAGTCCTCCCTGAATCCCAGGTCTAGAAGTTTAGTGCCAATGTTTTCTTCTATGCGATTTATTGTTTCCTTTCTTATTTGGATGTCTTTAATCCATTTTGAGTTAATTTTGGTATATGGTGAGAGATCGCAGTTCACATTCAGCCTTTTGCATGTGGTTTTCCAATTTTCCCAGCACCATTTACTGAAGAGGCTTTCTTTTCCCCACTGTATATTTTTTGCTTCTTTATCCATATATATTCTTTGTCCATATATTTGGGGGTTTATTTCTGTGTTTTCAATTCTGTTCCATTGGTCTGTGTGTCTGTTTTTCTGCCAGTACAAAGCTGTCTTGATTACTGAGGCTTTGTAGTACAGATAAAAGTCAGGCAGTGAGATGTATGACTTATTTTATATTCTTCTAATTCACTGTTGTTTTTCATTTTTAATTTCATATTTTTCTTATGTATTATAGCAATGATCATTGAATTTCAACAAAGCATTTCGATACCACAATTAACAAAACACTATCCAAACTCAAATTCTTATGTGTCCTTCCATCAATTTCTCTGACCTTTTTATTACAACAACCTTGATTATATAAATAATATATATTCTTTGTTAGAATAATCTTTCAGCAGATTTTAACATATTTTAAAATTTATAAAATAGCTGTATAATTTATATAAAGCCTGATTCTTGGTAAATTTCTACTGATTTTTCTCCAAATTCATCTCATGTGTACATTCATTCTATTTCAAAAACCTTTTGCTATTCCTATCTCTTAGACATTTTTATTTAGCAGACACCTCTAAAATAGATTCCATTTACATTCACTTATGTAATCAACCATATTTGTATTTCTAAGCACATTTCTTTTAAGAATTATTTAACCTTTATTTGTCATTAGAATGTTTTAAAAAAGTCAGATCTCAAATATGCAAAAGCTTATGGCTCTGAATTATTTGGCTATACAAAAGAGTTAAAATGACTACTTCAAATATACACAAACAAGTCCTGATGCACATGTCATAAACAAAATTAAAAGAAAATTGACAAATTAGAAAATATTTGCAATATATGAGGTACACACTCAGTGTTCTTAATATGGAAAGTGCTCTGATGAGCAGTTATATAATTATACCAATAAAACGTGATATAACTATAAGTCTAGACAACTCATAAAAAATACAAATATACTGACCTTTACTTGTATAAAAACATAAAATAAATGAATTCCTATATCTTTAAATGGCAAAAATTTTCCCTAGTGACAATAATAATAATAACAATAATAATGATGGCACAGATATGGAAATACTAAAGTATTGATTAATATAAAATTGATGAAGGA
>PVKE010039907.1:0-14817 GCA_004027555.1 Craseonycteris thonglongyai
ACCATTACACAGACGTGGAAACTGAGGCTGAAAGAGAGCTGAGACTCAACCCAGGTTTTCTTTTTAAGATTTCTTTTTATTGTTTTTGACAGAGAGAGACACAGAGAGACAGAGAGAAGTGGGAGGGCCCAGAGCAGTCTCCATAGTTGACAGCGTTCATTTTCCATATAGTTTCACTCCACAGGTGGGCACAGGGCTGTGCAGGGCAGGAACTGGCCGGGGGGCCTCCCACATGGGAAGCTCACCAGGGGTGGGGGGAGCTGAACCAGAGGCCTCCCCCGTGGAAGCTCGCCCCAGCAAGAACTGAACTGGGGGTGCACCCCAGTTCAGCACATGGGTCCACATGGGCCAGGGCCTGGATCCATCCTCAGACCCCCGGGCTGCAAGACGAGCGCTGAACCTGCTGAGCCGTCCTGGCTTCCCAGCCCCGGGTTTTCTGACATCCAATTCCATGTCTTACAAACCTGGACACTCTCTTCAGAGAGCCAAGAAAACGCGGGCCGTGATTGGATTCCTCCTGCGTGTCCGGCACGCCGTCTTCCCTGCTGCAGCCTCTGCTAGGCCCGCCCTGTGCATTTGAACTTGCCCTTTTCCAGGCAAGGAAACAAGCTGAGAGGAAACCATTGGACTGGCTCGAAGGTGGTAGGACTTGGGAGTTCAAACCCAGTCGTACCCACCTCCAACGCCACTTTTCTCTCTCTGCTAATCTAGTCCTTTTATGTCAGACCTGAGAGAACAAAGACGCAAGGGCTAAGTGGTGTCCAGATCACACAGCCAGTTAGAGGGAGAGCTGAGATTGGACTCTGACCCAGTACCACATGAGTAGTACTATCTTGTGGTCGCTGCCCTGAAATCAAACGAGACCGTAATTAAGTACCGGGTTAGGTCCTCGTGAGCAGCTCTACCATTTAGCAGAATCTGTGAGCAGGAGGCTGGGGACTTCAAAACGCCCAAAAGCATGGTATCAAAGCCCACGGCCAGGGGTGGTCGGTTCTACAGAGACCGAATTGTTCCGCAGCGTGTGCACCGCGCTGGTCTGAGCAGGCTCGCCGTGAACTCTTCCGAGCCCTGTCTCGCCGTGGGAGCCAGGCGGTATGTCAGGAAGATCTGTGAGTGCTGAGTCATTCACTGTATGGAGTGTCTCACTCTCTGGGGACAGCCCCACTGTGACTCTCTTCAGACGCATGAAAAGGTACAGTCGCCGGATGACAGCCGCCTGAATTGCGGGTGTGCAGCCCACGTGGTGACCCGAGGGGCCTCCCGCGGCGGAGACGGAGCCCACCAGGGGTGCGGAGATGATGGCTGTCCCTAGATTCCCACCCGCTGTCCCTACCACAGGGACAGAAGGGGACACTGGCAGAAGAGGAAGCTTGGACAGATGGTCTCCATCCAGGGAGCTGCAGCGGACACGCTGATGTCAAGAGACAACGGTGGCTGCGACCCCAGCAGTGGCTCTGTCTCCTGTTCCCGGCTGTTGGGCAGGGACACTGGGAGGAGGAACCCTTGCTCATTGACAGCACGGACCCGGCTCTACTTGTCAGGATGATCGAAGACACGGGAGGTTCTGACAAGCTGGAGGGGACACTTGCGGGACGCTGGCCGGGGCTCCCACGCGGCTACGAGTGGACTCTCTGGGCTGTAGCACGTTTGTAATAACTTAGTACCTTGCAGGCGCAGGGGGTAGGACGTGGATCTCTGGTGTCCTGAGAGCCAAGGACTCAGAGGCAGGTCTGAGGCTGCGGGCCGTATTGTAGCGAGGACCCAGAGCCCGAGAAGGGGTGGTCGTCATTAGGGGAGCTGTGGCCACTGGGACTGACTGAGCCATGTCGCACTGAACAACTCCAGGGGGCGCGCTCACTTCTCGATCTCCTTTCAGATTTGTGCACCGAATGACACACACATACATTGTATGTGGTGGCCTTGGCTGGGAGTCTAGAACCTTCTACAGCTGTAAATCATAAAGATCAGAGAGGAGAATCGATTCCCGGCATAGCGCATGGCTAGGACCGGCGTTCACCCAGCTCCTCCATGCCCCGGGGTACGTGCGGGAAGGCGGCTGGCTGCAGATTTCCTCGAACGTACAGAGCTGTCCTGCCCAACGCTGTCACAGTTTAGGACACAGGCAGATGAATATACTTCTGTAACCGCCACTACAGCCAAGATTTAGGACACTTTTATCACCTCGAGGAATTCTTTCATGCTTTTTTCCAGCCGGCTTCCCCCTCCCCCCAGCCCCAGGCCACCTGCAACCTGCTGTCTCTATCATTACAGATTTAAATGGTTGAGGCTTTTTCTACAAAACTTTAAGCTTTTTATTAGACACCGCTGGCAATCTTTTCCTTTAAATATACTGCTTTTCAAAGGCATTTCTCACACCAAAGAGTACAGAAATATTCACTTCTATTTCTTTCTATTTATTTTTATGTTTAACCTGTTTCTTCTGGAATTTATTTTAATGTATACGATGAAGCATCTATCATTATTTCTAAAGCGTTTATCAATTATGCATTATCTTTTCCCACTGATTTAAAATGCCAATTGTATCATATATTGACTATTTCTAGGCACAAACACATATACATACATGGGTTCCTATTATCTTTTTTTTTTTTTTAAGATTTATTTTATTGTTTTTGAGAGAGACAGAGAGAAGGGGGAGGGCCCAGAGCAGTCTCCATAGTTGCACATCATCAGTTTTTGACATGGTTTCATTTCCCACAGGTGGGCGGGGGTTGTGCAGGGTGGGAACTGGGCTGGGGGCCTCCCGCATGGGAAGCTCACCCCAGTTCAGCATATGGGTCCACACGGGCCGGGGCCGGGACTCGATCTTTCGTCCCCGGGGCTGCAAAGTGAGCGCTTAACCCACTGAACCATCTGGGTTCTCTCTATTATCTTTTTCAATCTTAAATTATTGCAGTTTTTATCACTGGAATGATTTCATAGTTTCTTTGGGTAACTGGTTGTATAAGCCCGTCCTCCTCCCAAACACTGAGTATTATCTTTATCAATAGTTTTCTTGACCATTCTTGCTCATTTTTTCTTCCCAGTGAACTTCAGAATCACGTTATTAGAGGCTCTCATATTAGATGCCTGGTAATCACGGTTTCCATCATCATTTAAATATTTATTGTGACTTACATTTTTAAGTATTTAAAATATTTATTATGATTTAGTTCTTTGTGTCTTATTTGTCCAAGTAGGTTCAGGACTTCCTAAGGACAAGTCCTGCCTATGGCATGTCTTAGGCACCCCCACAGGGCCTGGCATATCGAAAATACCCAGTATGGGGGTTGATAAAAGATCCACTCCTCAGAAATCTATGTCACCAGGGCTTTCAAAAAGTAGTTTGGGGAAGCCGGGATGGCTCAGTGGCTTAAGTGCTCACTTTGCAGCCCCGGGGACCGAGAATCGAATCCCGGCCTCAGCCGTGTGGACCCATATGCTAAACTGGGAAGTGCCCCCAGTTTTGTTCTCACCAGAGTGAGACCCCGGCCCAGTTCCTGCCCTGTGCAGCCCCGCACCCACCTGTGGAATGAAACTATGTGGAAAAACCAATGATGTGCAACTATGGAGACTGTTCTGGGCCCTCCCCCTTCTCTCTGTCTCTGTCTCTGTATCTCTCTCTCTCTGTCAAAAACAATAAAAATAAAATCTTAAAAAAAAAATAGTAGTTTAAACTACCTATCAAAAGCGGGCTGTCACTTCAAGATGTATTTTCAACAAAGGCGAGTAAAATATTTTTTATTAAATGATTTTATTAAGTGATTCTATACAAAATATAATAGATTGTATTTGAAATAAATGCCAGGAAGGAAGGAACGGAAAGAAGAAAGAAAGCTGCCCAAAGTCTTTCTTCATACTTGGTTTTTAGTTAAATTGACTGTTACTGGTTCTAAGTAAACCATTACGTGGTCTTTGCATCGTTTTATATTTTGTGTGTGTGTGCTTGTGATAAAATGTAATGAGATTGGCCTCTGTTCTAAAAATGTCTCCATATACAAATGCTAAAAGCATAGAACGAAAGACAGGCAAATGGAAGCAAGGTGGCTGACTCACAGTCCTGACTTTTTAACCTTGACTGTGTCCACTTACAGCAAGGTCTACACTATTAGAGCTGAAAGTGTCCTGGGGGAGCCAACTGTCTCATGCATATGACAAGGAAACCGAGACCCAGAAAAGTAAAGTCAGGCCGTGTAACTAGTAGGTGGCAGGACTGGGACTGGATTCGGCTGTGACAGTGCATGCTTCCTGGCCTTGCCTCAAAACCAAATCATTTTAAAGTTGTTTGTTTTTTAAGCATGACTTGTCAACCTTTTGCTCTTGTTTGGGGCCAGGGGGAGAGAGTCCAGAACTCAAACAAACTAACAGCCAAGGCTCTAAAATTCTAAAAGGATGAGTGTTTGCTGATAGATGAACCTGGTCTTCAAAAAGAGCCAGGTCGCTTTCAAGAACCACACCGCAGGTTCCTGAAAGCTACTGAAGGCTGCATATCCCAGACATCGACAGAGGAAAGAGGGAGAAGGAGAAGACGTGGCATCCCATGGGATACACAAGCAGCTTCCGATGAAGAACAAAACGGCAAGAATCCATCGGGCTAACAAGGTGGGCGCGGTCCAAAGCAGGGAGGCAGCCAGCGTCCCGGTGAGCAGAGAGGAAGGCCTGAAACACACTTAGAGCAACTCGTAGCTCCCCAGAGTCCACAGGCGAGTTCCGTTCCTGAGAGGCATGCTGGGTAAACACACACAGTGCGATGAGGCTTTTTGCATAGGATGCAGAAGGCAGCATAATGACCCAGTGAGTAAACCATCTAACCTGAGGAGAAATACCCGTGAGCAAGGACCGTCACGACCGGACGCCACGCAGCTTCCTGAGCCAGGTAAGAGTGAATCACAAAAAATGAATGACCAGCTCCTTAAAGTCAGTGGTGCAAGACAGGCGTTCGTGCATCCAGCCAGTAGACCTGAAGGGGAAACGTTGCGCGTTTGTCCACTTGCAGGAACAGAAAAACCGAGGAGAGTGCAAAACAAAGACGGGCACTAAGGATGAAGTTCTAGGAAGTTCCAGAAGCCCTGGCTGGGCCCCTTAACTGTTTCCTAACATGTGTACCGTTGTCAATAAAAAAGGCTTAGGTGATCTCGATTTTCTTCTTTGTACAGGTTGGGGTAATGATCCTTTTCTCTAACTAGGAGCAAAATCAACATAAAGGTTATTCCCTGGTTATTCCCCGGGGCTTCTCTGCCGTGCCTAAATTATTTTGCTTGAAACATTTTAATGAGTGGTTTTAAAAAAGGCAAGACTGAGCTAACAAACAAACAAAATGACTGAGTACCTCAGCCCTATGCAGATTCGGTTCCTGGGTGGGTGGTAGTCTCCATGTGAACGGTCTAACAATCAGGCTCTAGAAAATAACCGAGGAAAATAACCTTCATGGCTTTTGGAATAGATAAAAATGTCTTGAACAGGACATGTAAACAATAGAAAAATATGTCTAAACCACAAAAAGCACTGATTATAAAGAGAAGATGGATAATCTGGACTCCATTAGAATTCGTAACTTCTGATCAGCAGAAGACGCTGTTAGGATGTGTGATACATACCAGTATATTCAACGGAAGACCTGTGACCGCACTGGTTTGGGGTTCAGCGGTGGTCTCCACACCGTCTTCCTCACCCCACGACATTGCCCCTTTCATCGGGGTGGGGGTGGGGGGTGAAGGAGGGGACCCTCACTTACAGACAGCCTGTCCCTTGCCAGGTACCATTCAATCCACGTGTCTGCTTCGCGAGGCAGGCCCCTTCATACCCGTTTTCCAGAGAGGATGTGCCCAGTCAAGGCAGAGGGTTAGAGTGAGGGCGTCACCTCAAGTCTGACTCTGTCATGAGTGCTGTTATCTGTTACTCTCTGGCCTCTGCTCAGTGGGCATGGGCGGATGGGAGTGCGTGCTCCTAGACTGTAGGAGGAAAGCAAACGGGGCATCGGAAGTACTTCAGGCTACGGCGTGACTTCCTCAAAGCATAAGGAGACCAGACATCCCGCTTTTGGAGGGACAGTCCTGATTTTTAACAATTTGTCCTGCGTCCCGCGGCGTTTTAAAAACGTCCCGATTTTTGGAAAGAATGCACGACAAGCTAGGGAACGGCGGGAGATAGACCCAATTTTTAATCAGGAACCCCCTCCCCCCCGGTCACTGGTGTCCCGCTTTACCAATGTTAAAATCTGGTCACCTTATCAAAGGGGCATTCACATAGTAACAGGGGACGGTGAAAAGACATAACCGGAGGAGTCTGCTTGGTAGAAAGTACCACCGTTTCCTTGAGCCCCTCCCTGCTCTCTGTCCCTGACCCAGCTGGTCAGAATGGGACTCCGTGAATATTTTTTCTTCACCCTCACAGGCGCCAAACGCTCTTCTGGATGTATAGGGGGCCCCCTCTGAGGTCACCTGTTGCTTCTTCTGCATTCTCGGCAGAGAATGTCCTAGAGATGCTCATAGCGGCAGGATGCAAAGTGAGAATCTCGGCCGTGCACACACCTCTCCCTCCTTGGGGGTGACTGGGTCCACTCGCCCCCAGCCTCAGCCCTGCACACCCCAGGAGTGTCTCCTTCCAGGGAGTGGGGCGGTTACCAAAGGGAACCCCTATCTTTGGTGGCTGTCCCTCCAGCCAGGGATGCCTGCCAGGTCTTCCTGCCCTCGCCACCCACGTCCCTATGTCATCTGATGCTGGCAGCTGAGACACCTCTCTGCGTCAGGGCTTAGGGTTTCCTCCTCTGTCACCCTCAGACACCAGCCAGCAGCTGGGGGTTTGTGCCCCCCATCCCCATATTTTTATATTAGTTTCAGGTGTGCAGCACGGTGGCTAGACACTTCTGTGATTTAAGACGTGATCCCCTGACTCATCTAGTCCCTGCCTGGCTGCGTATGTAGCTATTACAAGATTATCGACTTGTTTCCTTGGCTGGACGTCACATCCCTGTGACTATGTTGTCACTATCGGTTGGGACTTCATAACCCGTTCAGCTCTGCCTTCTAAGCATCCTCTAGCCAACCAATCACAGACTCCTTATCTCAGATGAATGTCCTCAGCTCTGGCCAGCAGAGTGCAGGGCCCGATCCTTTCATTCATTCCCACGTGCATCCACCCGTCAGCCGTGGCCTTGATGGGTTCACGGCCAGTTCCGCAAGCGCCTCTTCTGCCCTCTCCCGCAAGCGCTCCGTGTGGGCCCTGTCCCGGGATTTCCACTGAGTCCCATCTAGGAGCTGGTGGTGAGGCTGCCTGTTCACTTCCCCAAATCCGCTGGCCCAACGAGTTTGGCTTCCCACGTCCACCCTTTGACCTTGACAGGATGCATTTCAGGAAAGCCAGTTGGAATCAGGCAGGATGCAGAAGGCTCCCCCGGTGGGAGCCTCTTAAGGACCACTCACTCGGGGTCTGCGTGTGGCAGGTTCCCCTGGAATGTGAGCCTGTGTCTTCTCCCAGCATGCCTCGTGGAGCTGAGAGGGTGCTGTCTCCACGGGGGTGGCAGGCACCACACGATCCTGGGACTCGTGGCCTGTGTGTGGCTCTTGCTCTTAGCTCTGGCCCCTGCGGCTCCCGCACTCGGACTTCTATTCTGGCTTTGCAGATCTGCACGCAAAATGAGAAAACGCATCATTCTGTGCTTCAAGTCTTCCTAGGGTGAACGTTCTCTGCCTTGGGTTCTTTTTGGGGAACAAAACACAACGAAAAGGAAAGAGAGTCAGAAGAAGCAACACTGAAGGCTAAATTATAGGTCTGGAATAAAAAAACAAAAGGAAGATAGAAATATGCGAAGAGGCCCTCTTGGTGATGGCTGTGTGATGTTGAACAAGTTACTTGACTTCTCTGGGCTTTGCCCTGCTCATAGAATCCACTGGCGCTGTTGTAAGGCGTAGGTGTGTGTGTGTGTGTGTGTGTGTGTGTGTGTGTATGTGTGTGTTCCTGGATTTATAGAGCCTCCTGAGCTTGATGACATAACAGAATGAGCCCTGAAGGGACTTCATAGCTCTGCGATATCACGCTGTGAGTGGCACTGTGATATTGCATTCAAGGAGCCAACGTTGCCATTCCTTTCTGTTTTCCCGGAAAGTTAATGGGAAACACAATGTTCTATTGTTAGGCGAAGCTTCTCCCTTCACAGCGGGGCAGATTCTCCAGGCACCCACCCTGCTCAGGGGCATCGTGTCCCTGCCTTTGCCCGTGGCCCTGCCAGCTCCCTTTGGAGATGCTTCTCTCTCTGCTCTCCAGTGTGAGGGGAGGGGAAGGGACAGGGCTCCACCACTCAGTGAGCAACAACCATGAGGCAGGTAGGAGAGCCCTCCACAAAATAGGTACATACAGCCCCATGTTCCAGGGAGACTCGCTATTTGAGACATTGCACCATGTTTGCCATTCGACTATCTACTTTCCTCCTTAATTTACACACCACAAATCCGACGGTGCAAAGACAGGTGAAAGCTGACGTAGGCCATGCCGACCATATAACCTGCACGAAGTAAGAGTGACTAGGGCGTGCCAGGTAGCCAGACAGCAGTATGGTAGACACCTACCTGCCAAGAAGCGTAATGCATCGTATAGATACGACCGTACTTTTCTGTGTGTAAGCCGATACTGTTGTCTGAAATGGTTAGACCAAAAATTGGGGGTTGTCTTACACACGGGAGTAACCCACATCTTGACTTCTCAATGTTGGGTTAGAAAAGTGGGGGTCGTCTTACCCTTGGGGGCATCTTATGCACAGAAAAATATGGTATTTCATTCTTCATAGACCAGCGTGCCCATGGTTTGAGGTGGAGGTGAGGAGGGGACCACCTACCAGTCCCCTGGGAGTTTTTCAGCCTGCACATACCAGTTTCTCGCCTCTCCCCACCTTCTCCCGGAGATTTCTGTGCCCACCTGTGAGAGAAGCGTTGTGCTTAGGGGGGACGGTCTCCCAACGATAGCCCATGGTACGTGCATAGTAGCAACAGATCCGAGCAGAGAAAAATGACGTTCTGCTACTTCCTGCCAGGAGTTGTCATGCCTGCTCCCAAAGCTCGCCCGTCTTTACACACAGAATCCTATTCATTTACTGGACAGAAATCATTTAAGCTTATAGGCAATGATATTCATGTGCAAGGGGGGCTGAAAGTCATGGCTGCATAAACTGATGTCCGCTAATAACCCCCAATCTTCACCCGGGCCAGTATCTTCAATTCCCCGCCAAATCGGTGCTTATTGGTGGCCACCTCAGCCTCTCTCTTACCCTTGCCTCAGGCCCTCTCCCGGTGGACGTGCCGAGCATTGGAAAGGGTGATGGGCAGGCGACCAGCCAAGGATGCTGTAGCATCCTACTGCGTGGAGCAGCTGAGTTGCTACATACGTGGCCCATTTCAATACAACTCACACCAAAACATCCAAATTGTAAAGCCCGCAAGTCCATGCGTGATGAGTACTCCAAATGCACTGTGTCTTCATGGGCAGATTTTTGCTTCATAAGCAGACGCACTATGAGATCCTTCAGGGCGGGGGTCCAATCTGATGGCTTCCCAGGGCCACACTGGAAGAAGCATTGTCTTGGGCCCCACATACAAGACACTCACACTAACCATAGCTGATGAGCTAAAAATAAAATCGCAGAACATCTCATCAAGTGTTAAGAAAGTGTACGAATTTTTGTTGGGCCCACGGGCTGCGGGGTGGACAAACTGGCTTTAGGCCAATGGTTATTGATTTCTACAGGTTCTCACGCTCGTTAGAGAAATTAAAGCTACAGACCTTTCCCCCCAGAAACCTGTGTTCATGCACAAATGCTATGAATGTGCCTTGTGACTGAGTGGCTATGCGTCATTTTCTGTCTGAGAACCAGCAGCATCAGTGGACCGAGATGTCAGCATCCTGGGCCAGGTGCCAGAGCCCAAGAGTTTCTGGGGCAATAGACGCCCACCTACCACCTGAAAGATATCACATTGCTGCTTTCAACGAGCCCAGTCCAAGAAATCAAAGAGCAGGTGCTCCCAAAGGAGCCAGGTCCCAAGTGAGTGACGTGGTCCCAGAAGGAAGGGCCTGGGGGTATGAGTTCTTCCACTGATACGGCACAACTGTGTGGTCAGCAAACAGTAATGCCTTCTTGCACTCAACAAATATGTCAGATGTCTCTAGACAGTCTTCTAGGTGCTGGGATCCAGTGTGGCCTATCTATGGACATAATTGGTAGATAAATACTGATTGTCTTGGACCGCTAGCCCAACAAAGGGGTCCTACATGAGCTGATACCAAACAGAGGTTTCTCTTCTTCGTTCAACAGGCCGAGCACGAGGAAGCCATGGGCAGGCGGCTCCTTGCCACACGGTTGTAGCTGCCGCCTGTTGGTTTGTCCCTCCTCCTGTGCTTCGGCGCTTTGGCGTGACCCCTGCTCAGCTCCGGTCCGTGAGCAAAGGGAACGCCTTGGAGGAAGGAAGGTGAGGCCTGACTTCACAGCCTCGAAGGCCTGCCTCCTCCTCCCTCTCTCCTCCGGGCAGCGGCTCCTTGGGAGACCATTCCCAGCAGGTATCTCCACGTCAGCACTTCAAATGAAAGCTCAGCTGAGAACTCGGCTCCTTCAGTGGCCTCTGCTGTCAGGATGAGTTGGTCAGAGGCTCCTGGGAAGCAGCGGACAAGTCACATCAAGAGTCTCCGAGCCCAAGGCCCGCCGATCCAGCACTCCGATTCTACTTCTGGGAAAATTAGTCAAACTGCAGAAAACCTTTATGTGCAAGACGCTCATGGTGGCATTTGTCACAGCAGCACATCAGGGAAACAATCTACATATTCATCAGTAGGAGAATATGGTGCAGACGCTCCATAAAGTGCTACACAACCACTAACTACGATGGTCATAAAGACCGTAGCTGTCAAGAAAATTGCCTACGTGAATGTTTAAATGAAAATTGCAAGGTACAAACACACATGTAAATCATCGCTACAATTTTTAAACACACACAAGAAGAAGAAATGATTTTTGAAAATGGTAATAGTGGGGAAGGGATTCTTATGGTGGTTACGGGTGGTCCTAGTTTAAGTGGCTTGCTTCTCCTGGTCTTCAGATTTTTATGTATGTTTACATGACTTTTTAACGGAAAAATAAAGTCATAATTTGAAAATATTCAGGGAAATCAAGGGCCTTGTGAACTACTTTACCTTCTCTGGAGCGATGTGTAAACGTGGGGGGAAATCACAACCAAATACGCTGGTCTCTTCCCTGGTATGGTTTAGAAGAAAGATGGTAGGAAGAGAGGAAAGCGGAAAGGTGAGGGTGCTTACTTTGAATTTTACCAAATAGGGTAGGACTCACTTTTCTTAATTTATTCATAGTTGAACAGAATTTAAGGATCCTCTTTTCTTCTACTTAAATTCCTAAAAAAGTGTCCTCCTGACTCGAGCAGAATATGAGGGCAACTGTACAGATTCGCAGGCTGCCTCCAGTTTCCCCGGCATCGTGTGGGCCAACCAAGCAAAAGATTCGCTTGTAGCCCAACTCATTTTCTTTTTCAGTGCAAAACAGGTATTACCTGTTTCGCCTTCTTCTCTTTACAACAAAATTACCTAAGCGAGCTCACCAATGCATTTGCAAGCCAAGTTGTTATTACTAACCTGTCCTAGCCTGTACCTACAGTTGCCCTGCAGAGAGGAAATGTGTTGTCCCACAGGGGTATGGAAACCAGTTCAGCCTCAGATGGAGATCTGGGTCTGAGTGTTTCCAGTCTTCCCTCAGTTTTTCCTCCAACGTGGACCATGCAGGGATGGCTCCTGAGGAATCCTCAACACCATTCTGGTGAATCCAAACCTTTGGTTGTTTCACGTGTGTTTTCAGCGCACCTGCTTGATTTAAAGATCTGGGCTTAGCCTGCCATTGTTGGGGACACAGAATAATGACCTCATTTCTCCCTGTATAAGACAATACTTTTGTCTAAAATGGTTAGACCAAAAATTGAGGGTTGTCTTACACACAGGCACAAGCCGTGTACTGATTTTTTAATGTTGGGTTAGAGAAGTTGGGGTCATTTTGTCCATGAGGACGTCTTACATGTGGAAAAATCCAGTGTCTGCCTTCAAGGAGCTTACAGTGAAGTCAGAAAGTCAGACAGCACTAATACACAACACACACACAAACAACAAAAACGAGGAAAAGGATGGGCCGCAGAGCTAGATGTGGGCTGAAACAAAGCATCAATCTCAAGGTCTGAAGGGCAAACACCAGCGAGAAAGCATGCGCAAGGCCAATTTTCAACCCCATCCTGGAGGCCGTGTGTATCTGGGTGTGCATGAGTTCGTCACATCTCCCAGCATCTAGCACGCTGGTTCTGGACCTTGGTGGGGGGAGGTCAGAGGGTTGGACTCTGAGAATCAGACGAGTGTGGTAGCACCCTGCCTCCCACCCCCCCACCCCCAAAAGTGCACATGCTATACACATAACTGCTTGTGTGTAGTTTCCAAAGCTTCATGGATGGCATCTCTTCAAAGCCATCTGTGGACTTCCAGAACAACACGTGACAGTATCATATTTTAGGATTGGACTGTTCATATATGCCCTCCTTTCACTCTTACAACAGAACTAAGACAGATGAAGCATTGATTCAATCATGTGCAGAAGGAAACAGGCTCAGAGAAGTTACTTGCCCAGATTAGAAGGTAGGCTCAAGCCAAGTCAAGCAGCCAAATTTGTGCTTTCACATAAGAACCACATGAGGCAGATGATTGTCACTGTCCTACCTGCCCCCACCCGGCACCCCCCACTTCATAGAGGGAGAAGCAGAGATCTTGGGAGGTTAAGTAACCTGCCCCAGGCCCCATTGACCATAGGTTACAAGCTCTTGATGAAGAAATGGGACAGAAGACTGAGGCTTCCAGATTCCAAGTGAGGCCTGCTTGCAGGGAAGTTTCTGGAAGCAAAAGACTCATCTTCTGGCTTGTCATTAGCTGAAGCACCTCTTTCTGTTGGGATGAAAAGCTAAGGAAGGCACTGTCCTTTGGCCAGGAGGCCTAGAGATGGCTGAGAAGTCTAGGAGCCTAGGTCCCCAGTAAGAGGGACCAGGAGGGGACGCTCCATGAGGACCACACGGCAGCCCAGAGGTTCTGAGTCTCAGACCCGAGCTCAGCCTCCTGCTCCAAGGATGGAAGGAGAGAGGTGAACAGGGGCTCTCTGACGTGCGGGAGGTGAAGGCGTGACACCAGTGCCACCATGCAGTCACTCTATCACCACGCTACTCACTAAGCGCTGCTGCTATTCCTGGCACAGGTGCAAAGCTGTGTGACGTGGGATAATCCCCTCTGGCCAGAACCACACATACGCCTTCAAGGTTCCTTCGCAGGGGTCTCCGGAGACATGGCTGTTTCTTCTACTGCCAAGTAAAGCCTTTCGAAATGCCTCCTTGGAAAACATTCTCAAGCCAGTGATGACACTGCGAGCCCGCCACATGTTAGACAGGAAGCGGTGTTAATATTAGCCACCACCTTCACCAGGCTCGAGGACAAGGACTTCAGGCTATTTTCAGAAGTCAGGTTCATTGGCAGATGCTCTAATTTCAAGGATAGTCCAACAATATAGCTCTGAGGCCAAGAGGTTACTTCTGCCTGAAACCATCTGAAATGCTTCCTTTTTACCTCCGTGTAAGTCTCATCACTCCTATCAAACCTAAAGGAGACAGGATAGAGAAGTGGTAAAATGATAAGTTTGGGTGGCAACCTAGCCCTGTCTAGCCACATGCTAAGTGTACACCCCTGGGCACATTCTTGTAGCATCAGCGTTCATCCATAAAGTGGAAATATGAATATTGATTATTCCAAAGGCTTAGTTGGGGAATGAAACAAAATCATGTGTGTGTACAGAATCTGACACAGGATAAACTCTCAACAAAATAGCAGCTATTGTTATTATTCTAGACTTTAGTCTAGAATAGACTTTCTAGTCTATTATAGTCTAATAATAGATGTTATTATAGACTATAGTCTATTCTAGACTTTCTTCTGAAGACCTGATGTCCTCAGAATATACAGGTCAATATCTAGACACTCACATCTTTAATGAAAAAATAAATAATCCATAATCATGAGGAACAATTTATCCCCAAAGGGTTACCCACTGGTATATCGATGTTAGTCACAGCCTAGCATTTAATTAACTACATGTCTTTGTCTTTGTTTTTGTTTTTCAAGCCAAAGAAAACTATGTAGCTATAGTAGAATTTTTCCTGGGACTGTTATTTGTGAGGGAATTCTAGGCAGCTTGGAATTTACCATTATTTCTACTGAAAACAGAAATACAACAAAATTGCCCCCTAGCTCCAGATAGAGTCCTCAGAGAATCCTGCCGGCTTCTTTGTCTCCTTTTGATCTCATAAAATACACGGAAAAGAAAACAAACAAACCCCAACATTTCGAATGTACCATGGTGGTGAACTCCAGCTGCGGTCAAGAACAGAGCAGAATAGAAATTGGTGTCTCGTGTGACCCGGGGCAAATAACTTGGAAGCAGGAATCATGGAACTCCGCTGACCTCAGAGTCCCAGTATTCAGCGTACTGTCAGCCCATTGGAGGACTTGGTAAGTGATCCTCGATAAATCTTATTACTTCAGGGCCACCCATAAAAACAAAACAAAACAAAAAAACAATGCATTCCTGCCGTGTGTCAAACCCAGAGAAGGCCGGGTTAGCTCCCCAGTCCCCTGAAGCACTGATTCCCAGAGCGGGCAGCTCACAGCAACCGGCTCTATCTGTCCTGCTAGTGAGAACTGGGCAGCGTTTTCCCTGCAGGAGGCTTGCTCAGAAGGATTCGGGGTTCCCAG
>PVKE010039908.1:0-14814 GCA_004027555.1 Craseonycteris thonglongyai
ATCATACCTCCCCTAACAGATACACACAAATTCATGCTCTGAACTAAATTATACCAACATTCATGACCCTGTATTCAAACAACTATGCCATTTAAATATATATATATATATGTATATATACACACACACACACACACACACATAAATATATGTATATATATTTAAATTTTATTTTTCTATTAAATGTATTAGGGTTACATTGGTTAATAAAATATATATATATATATACACACATATATATATATATGTGTGTATATATATATTTATAATGTCATTCTTACGGACAGTGAGATTCTGGGCATTTTACGGGGAGGACAGATTATATTTTCCTTGTTTCTAGACCATGACAATGATGTGAAAGAGCTCTTGAATATGCACACAGGGGACCAACATCATATGCCTGTTCCTTTTTCTGCCTGGGTTTCTTGACCAAAAAGTTTAATGTTCCCAAAACAGGGCACCAAGGAGGGGCTCCGGAATCTGTATACACACTAAAACTTGGATTTAATGAATTCATCCTAATTTAGACTTGTTCTCTCACTACTGAACTTCTTTCGGGATCACTAATACTGTCTGCTTCTCAGCACTATGAACTGAAGTGCCTTCTTTTCACCATTCTGCCAGGCAGCTTTCCTCTGCCAGTACTACAACCCTTTGGTAAGAAATCCTCTGTGACATAAAGCAAGCGATGGCCTTAGTTGCCTGTCTAGAACCTATATGACAGTGCCTAGCATGCATGAGGTTTTCAGTAACTTCTCATTAATTGAAAGGTTCATCAGAGAATCATGTATGGCAATTTGCAGAGAATACAATATATATTTGACAAAATGGAAATTGCTTTACATGTGGTCTCTAAAAAAATCATACCTGCTGAATTGACTCAATGAAAAAGTTCATATATCACTGTTCTAAAATCATTTTTAAATTATACACAAATTCTTTAAAAGATAATGCATGCAATGGAAATAGACTGATTTTCATATATCAAATTTCCTGAATTTTGAGAAATCCATGGTGTGCCTGTTGGAGCATATGTATATTAACTTACATGATTTTTGCTTGAGGGGAGTAACCACTAATTAATATAATAACTATGCACCTTTAGCAAATGTCAGATATAAATCTTCCTGTGCCTAAACTTCCCACAAAATTTCTAGTTTTAACCAGTGGTACTGGCACCTTAACTCTAATAATCAAGGTGGCCCACAGATTTCAGATATCGCTATCTAATGAAAGTTAAAAAAAAACAAAATAACATTTTCCTGGAATTGTTTTTTAAAGATTTTATGGTTTTTGATACAGAGGGAGACAGAGAGAGACAGAGAGAAGGGGAGGGCCCAGAGCAGTCTCCATAGTTGAATATCATCAGTTTTTGACATAGTTTCATTCCACAAAGGTGGGCAGGAGCTGCACAGGGTGGACATTGGGCTGGGGGTTTCCCACATGGGAAGCACACCCTAGTTCAGCATGTGAGTCCACATGGGCCAGGGCTGGTATTCAATCCTTGGTCCCTGGGGCTGCAAATCAAGCACTTAACTGCCGAGCCATCCAGCTTCCCAGAATTTTTTTTAATAGTTGGAAATGATGGTATACTAGGCCCTGAGATTAACCTTTATATACTAGAATGCTTACATGGAAAATTAAAAGCATGCTCACTGTGGCCTGACATGAGTTACTAGCTCCTCTTCATTAAAAATGATCAACAAACTTTATCTAGATAAGCCTCAGAAACTTTTCTATATTGAATCAGTCTAGACTCTGCCATGAATTTCAATCCTATCTTGTTCCACCTCTCTTGTATTGATTGCCACTTTCCTACTTCAGGGACTTATATCTATTTACATTTCATCTTCCTGTCTGCATGATGTTAGCTGACAGCTACAACTGTATCTACAATAAATCAACCTTATTAAGGCTAATAGTTTAACATGAATAAATGTCAGTCAAAAGAGTAGCTGATAATGATGCTAAAGGTGGTACCATAGTGTTACTTTATACCCAATATTAGATGAGTGAGACTGCTGTGCACACATTGAGATTTCTATAGGACATCAAAATTATATTTACTTTAAAATTGTCATTCAATTGTGTATTTTCATGAATGATACTAATGACATCAATAAATATATAACACTTGCCCCTCCTTTCTTCCCTTCTTTCTTATAATCAAATATCAGAAAGAATATCTCCATATCCAAGATATTCATGGGGAGCTAGTAGGCTTTTAGAAAAATAGTTATTAGTATTATTTTTGGAATAGTCAAAACTCCAAAGAGAATGAATTTTTTGATACCAAAATCACTGTTATTTAACTGTCTTAAAATAAATCATAGAACAATATTACACATTACAATACAGTAATAATATTACATATTAGTGTTTATACCTGCCCCTAAATTTATAAAGTTCTCTGACAAAATTATTTGATCATCAGAAATAGTAGTTTCATTAATATTTTATTATAGTCCAACGGTAGCAATCAATAATGGCAAAATTAAATACCTATTATGTGTTATATTTAATTTTTTTTATCTTACTCTACTGTATAAATAGTAAAAACTAATGATAAATGCCAAGAAAGATAAAATCTTTATATTCATCATACTGATATAAAACAAGTTTTTAATATCCAGTTTATCTTTAAAATATTTATTATCTTCATCTTTAAAGATATCCACACTAAATGTCTTTATTTATTCATACCACTCTACAATATGCTGTTATTATAAGTAACTTAAATTATTGTATATGTATATATACATATATATGTTAATATTAATGCATTGCTGTGCTATGTATTAAGTGTATCTAAAAGGAAAATGTAACAAAATAGAGTGTGGAGACATAGTTAATAAGAAATCAACACCTCTCTCCCATTTTAGTTCTTTCCATGAGTTGATCGGTGTGTTGTAAGCGCTCTTCTTTACACACAAGAAATGTATGTAAAGCTACTTGGTGCGAATAGCTTTTACTCTTAAGTATAAAAAATAATTGATTTGCACTTGTCCTAAACATTCCAAAAATTAACACTTTGGAAGCAAAAGATAAAGCAGTAACTAAAACTGAAAGTAATAAAGTAACAAAAAGTCATAAACACAGTCAATAGTTCAGTGGTTACCTGCGGGTAAGTGGGGAGGAGGGTGAGGGAGTAGGGAGGGGGCATATGGTGATGGAAAGAGAACTGATGCTGTGTGTGGGGAGCACATAATGCGTAGACAGACGATGTGATGTAGAACTGTACACCTGGAACCTATGTAATTTTTACCAATCAATGTCACCCCAATCAATTTAACAATAGGAAAAAAGTCTGCGATAATTTCTAAAACAAAGTGCATTGACGGCTAGCATTGTATAATACTGAGGTTAGAAAATTGTAATTAATAAACAGATTTTATTTTGAAATAAGTCAAAATGAACTAAAAATTGCACACAGATGTTGGGTGATATTCATTATGTACACACACACACACACACACACACACACACGGTGTTTTTGACATGTTTTCAATAGTGTTGTTTTTACAAATGGATTTGAAAAATATACCCAAGCTTTTATAATAAACCTTTCCCAAAAGGTGTTAGAGGATGATATTTCTCTTTCACAGTTCTTAGCATTGTATGTATGATAATTCTGAATTTCCAATATAATCAATAGGAAGTTATATCTTTGAAGATCCATAATTCCCAAAATGGATGGCATAAAATTCATTCATGTTGAGACGTACTACTACATCTCCTCACAAGGGTAACATTGTTTATGAATGGGACACATGGATAGAACAGCCTGGTTGGCTGTGGATTTCACCAATACTTCATCATCAGACTGTCTGATCAGTCTCCTGATCTATTTTTAATGAAAATACACCACATAGTATCTGTGAGAAAACACAAGTCCTGAGAGGTTATGTGACTGGCCTGGAGTTATAAGATCAGTAACAACGTCATTATTTATTAGTATTAACATTTTAGTATTATTATTGCTTTTGAGTCCAGAGCTAGGATTCCAATACAAGCAATACCAAATACAGGTTACTTGTACATCACGGTGCCTAACTGTGGATATGGTTCTGCGTGGCTTTCTTATGACACCGTGTGTGTGCGTGTGTGTGTGCGCACACTCGCGCGTACACGTTAACTCAGTAAAGAGGCTGAACCAGACACTTAGAATGCTATGTGTAAAACCTGAGGAAGTGGGTATTTTATTCTATTCTGTCCTTAAACTATAATAATTAGGTGAGACTCACCCACCATTTGGAGGACATTCTGTTTTATTCAATGTCTACCAATTTAAGTCATAATTTCACCGAAAAACACTCTCACAGGTATAACCAGAAGTACGTTTAACCAAATATTTGTGCACAGCATTGCCTAACTAGTAAAACATAAAAATAATCATCAAAAATGGCAATACCAAATACAGGTTACTTGTACATAATTTATTACAGAATGATAAATAAAATGAAAATGTGTTTGCAATCTTTATTTAAATGAAAAACTACATTTATATATCTAACGTGTTTTATATGTGGGTGCAAGCATATAAAAACTTCACTGTGGTTTCATTTATATTTGTGCTAAGATTTTATATGTTGAATTATATCATATTTTATTATGTATTGCTTTTTAAATTTCTTCATTATATCACTGCATTAATTTTTTAAAACACACACATATATGTTTTAAAAAACACACACATACATATGTGTTTAGATTGTTTAGATTGTTTCTTAACTTTCAGTATAGTAAAGGAGACTTCATAAATATTTATTATGAAAAGAAGGCACTTAGTCTCAAAGGATTAAGAGCTAATGAGTTATTATTATACTGGACTAATAGAAGTTGAAAATGTATTTCCATTTGGCTAGGGTAAGCACACAAAAGCGATAAGCCCTAATAAAATTTCATATACTTCTTTCCTGCAACAAACCTTCAGACCAGCTCAAATATTAAGTATCTTCATCTCACAACTGTTTTTGAACTGACTAGTCAGTGTTTCTGTTATTCAACATTTTACTCTATGCCTAACTTATTTTGTAAAGCATAGTTCCATCATAGGTTTACATGCATCATAGCTTTTGGCTATTTCCTTTTCAGGCTTTGGGAAAATAATCTTCTATCTGTGCAAGAATATTATAAGGTATTATGTGAGGCACTCCCATGTGTGGCAAATATTGGCTAGACATTCACTAAACATGCTGTCATCTTGGTCAATATTTAAAATTCAATTCATTGCATGTAAAGGGTGTCCCAAAATTCACACAAGTAATTTTGATAGAAAACACCGGTTTATAATTAAAAATTGTAAATTTTCATTGCTCAACAATGAAAACACGTTGTTCTTTTGTGTAGTACTCCATTTTTAATAACCCTGAACTGTCAGCTGTCACACTCTTTTTATTTCGTTGGCAACACTTTACCACACAAATGATGCAAAATTCAAATCTTGCGTGAATTTTGGGACACCCTTTAGATTGAGCCACATGGTTAATTTTTGGGCCCGCTCCCCCCACCCACACCGCACCGCCCCCCACAAAAGTGCAGAATTGAGGCATATTACTCCTGGACCCAGTTATTTAGGAGGGGGTAGTCTTTCCCTACTTTCTCTTTCCATCAACAGGAAACTTAAAACAGTGACATGTTAAAGACATTGAAATACATGGGAATGAAAGGAACTTGTGTCTCTTTTCCCTACCATTTTCCCTCCCCAAATCATGACACAATGAGGCGAATAAGTCATAGAATTTATGATGTTAAGTCATCAGTATTTTTATATATATTTCATAGCAGGTAACCTACACTGACTAATTCATATATCATGTAAGCGTTTTCACACTGTCATCAAGCAACCACTTAATTAATGATAGCTATTATCAACATTTTTTATGTCAGATGATAAAATATATTCTCTATCAAATATGCCTGCCAATAAAAGCAATGCTTATTACCAGAAATACCTTGTTTGGTCTTTTACAAAGTAATTTCGGTTCCAGTAAATATAATTTTATAAGACGTACCCAAATAATTTATATAATATTTGAGACTCATCTGATATGGATATTTCTGGCATTTCCCTTGTGAGTTTAAAAGAAAGCTATGTATCTCTTTTAATGGTAATTAATCTATTTCAATAGTCACTGTTCTGTATTCCACAGTTTAAAATTAGCATTATTTGTTTTTTCTTCTGATATTCATTCATTCAATACATATCTAATGGATTACAAGTATATGCTGAATGCAGCCGGATTTCTTTCCATAACTAATGCCATTCATTGCCTACCTCAGAGTAGCCCTTACTCCTTTTGTTGAGTAAAAATGTATAATGATATACAGTGGACCCTTGAACAATGAGGGGTCAAAGGCACTGACCACTATACAGTCGAAAATCCATGCATTATTTTTGAATCCCTCAACATTTAACTACTAATACCTTTCTGGTGACCAGAAGCTTTATCAAAAACCTAAACCACTGACTAGCACATATGTTGCATATTATATGTATTATATAATGTATTCTTATAATAAGTAAGCTACAGAAAGCCAAATGTTAAAATCATAAGGAAGAGAAAATTTATAGTATTAAATTTTTTAAATCCACGTTATTAGATCAGCATAGATTAAACCGTGTTGTTCAAGGGTCAACTGTGTTTTTCTTTTTCATGTATAAAAAGACACTAACCCTGTGTCTTTCAAGCAGGCAGACTACATGAGGTCTGTCCAGGGAAAAATACAGCCATTTCTCAATACATGGCTGGATACTTTCCAGACAGCCCTCGTATATTAGTATCTAATTATTTCTTTATAGTTATTTTTCTTTTCAATAAAAAATTGTGAATTATGTCAACTATTCTATAATCTGGCTTACTGCATGATTAAAAGATGGTTAGGAAAACTTACATGACTAAAAAGCAAATATTTTATGGGTCAGAATACATAGAATTACAGAAATTGCCCAATTGAACAGTGAATTTGGTGCCTAATCAGGCCCCACCTCTATTTCATCAACTCTCTCCTGAGATCTCAGTTTATCCTTATATAAATAAGCACTGATGTCTGGTTGCTATTATTATTATTATTATTATTATTATTATTATTATTATTATATATTAAGGAGATAGCAGGAAAAGTAGAAACCATGAACACTTGGAAGCAAATGTGATCTTTTTAGTAGAAAAATGAATTAATAAAAAAGATGAATAAGATTTGGGTAGATAAAAGAGCCATTAAAATAATATATACCATAGAATTGAGAGATGACGATAATCCTAAATCTGCTACAATTTTTAACATAAAGACATTTACATTTCTACCTGAACATTCTGAAAATATATAATTTTGCTTGAATTCTCTAATGCTTACCAAGGTTTAAGTGGGCTAGCGTTATTCATCTTTTTAATGACAGTTACCAAAACAACCTGAATCTTTATCACTGAAATATTCGTCATTATAAAACAGCATACTTTCTTCAGTGTGATAGTTACAGAGCAACTGAATAGATGGCTGATTTTAAAAGAAATGAGTAATGTAGCATCCAGATAAAGAATCTATGAGCATATTTTATTAACACCAGAACATAACTTTTAAAAATGTATATTAATTACATCATTGGAATAAATCATACTATGGTATAGGACATATCTCCTATTGTGAAACATAGTTTAAAATCAATTTATATTGCATGATTCTATAAAAGTAAATTAAAACATCATTAATGATCGGGAAATTCATTATCAAACATGAAAAACGATCTATATATCTCACATTGAAAAAATCTTAATTGAAGAGTAAACTTTACTTGTATGTAGGACAATTTTAAGTGTCTTTGTTATTACCAAAGCTATTATAAGTTAATGAAATGACAAATCTACTTTTTAAAACTGAGTTCAGGAAAATAAACAGAACAAAGGAAGTAATATAATTAAAATGGCTTTAGAAATTGCTACACCACCATCATATAACACCTTAAAAGATACCGGTAGTAATAATTGGTTTTATATTCATATTTAATATAAGAGTATATTTGTGCATTTTAGGAGCCAAAATATTATATTAAAAAGTGTTACTTACTCACTTAAGAGTCTGCAGGTATCATTGTATACAATATAGGGACAAGGGCTAAAAATAATTATCTTCTTTGGTTTAAAGAGTCACTGACATGAATATTAAGAAACCCTCTGTGCCCATAATTATAACAGCCAAGAAACCAATCGCTATTCTGAATAAACCATTGCTAGTTTTGAAAACTCACCCAACAGAGATGGTAACCTTGATGACTTTGAAGGACATAATTGCTTCCTTAGTGGATAAGCAACTTCCAATTGCAAGGATATTTAGAATTAAATTCAGAGAAGTTTAAATGAACCATGTCCGTAATACTGATATTTTTGAAAATAATTGGTATTTCACAGAGTTGTAATGTTAAACAAGATTTAGCCTGTTAGATTTGAAAAATCTTGTAATTCCAATTCAAAATAAATAATCTCACATCTAAATTAGTCTTGAAATCTGTGTTGAAATTTTACTTAATGTGTATAAAATATTGAAACATATCAGAAGACTTCAGGTCACTTATATTGAGGTCGTTGAAGAGTACACAGAATTTGATGTTGGCAACTAGCCCATGAGTAGATAATAAAATTTAAATTTATAACATTTGAGAGTATTTCTTGTTGCCAGTTTATATGAATTCTTTTTCCAGTTCCTTTTTACTTATTGATAGTTTTAGTTGGCATAACAAATTTGCTACAATATATAATAGTCTCCATATCAAATAAAGGAAGGTTCATAAGAGCATTTTATGGGAATACTTCCAGCCTGAATACAGTGGTATAAAAATCAGCATTTCTGTTTCTATTTTATGTTAACAAGAAAAATGAGAAAAACATTTAGAAGTGGTTAAAACAGAGACCCCCACCACCACCACCACCATCAAAGAGGATAATGGCTGCCTAAAGTAATGAACGTGTAATGTGGCACACACAGGAGAAACTAAAGCTAAGACAGAATGAAATCTATACAGATAATTAAAATATGCAAGAACAATTATACCGGTACCTATAATTAGAAAAAAAAAATTGCATGCCAAGAGCTGCATATTCTCACTTTTCCCACCTCCCTCCCTTCTTCCCTTTGTCTCTTGGGAGGCTGACACTTTTGTTCTTCATCAGAAGGGTCTCTTTGCCTTCTGTGATAAGTTTGGTTAATGAGAGGAAATCACAGAGCTTCTAATGGAAAGAATAGAGAAAAGTTGGGTATTTATCATTCCAGTCCTCTCCCTTACAAACACTACCAAAGGTTGCAGTTCTCCTCAGAAAGTTCACTTTCACAAGGCTCCCTCTCCTGGTGGCCCTGCGTTGCCTTAGCTGCTCCTCTCAATTCCTCTAAACAGTGCCGCACTATTGTAAATATTTCTATACTGATTTGAGTATTCCATCTTTGTCTCTTCAATTTCCAATGATTCTGTAATTTATACCAGAAGCAGTTTTGGACATAGACCCTAATAATGAGCTTTAGGATTTGATATGATCACATATTTGAGGAGTACTGAGTCTTTGAATGATGGGATTCTGATACTGAGGCGAACCCCAATAGGGTTGAGAATCCTCAATTATTTCTACTTATGGAAGGAAGCCGTGTCCTATCTCCCGTCTGAATTCTTCCCTGTATACATACACTCTAATGACTTGAAGCAGGGCAGTTGTATCACCAGGGTTGCTAGCTAACCCTGGTATCTACCAGACTTTCAGCTATTAATACTATAAAAATTAAATATTAATATCAGTGTAGTCCAGATAGAAGATATCTATATTTTAAAAGAGTTCCTAAATTTCACTATCTGCCATGTCAAGAGACTGGGGATCATGTAAGAGAGTGGATGTTAAGATCATTAGACGAACAAAGAGGAAGCAAAGTCTTGCCTTAATGATATGAAATTTAACATGTTGGTTTTACAAAATTGTGAGTGACACTAATAATATCTCAGCTGATTAACTGAAGCTGGATTCAACAATGAGGGTTCAATTTAAGCTCAGTAATCACCTACTCAACTGCATCCCACAGAAAAATATATAACATATTTCCTTTAACATACAGAAATGCTGTACAAACTAAGAAACGTGTTCGGGAAATGGAAGAGTGAAGTGCACCATCATCTCTGAAAATCCCTAGGGTTATTTTCTTTCTTTCTAGGCAAGAGATGATCATGGCAAACGTTACAATGGAATTGCGCTGTTCGCTTTCAATGGAAATAATGAGCTTTCTGAGAGGTAGGAGCCAGTTGGTAGCACTTAACCTTCAAAGAGCCCCGTAGAATAAATGGTGGGTGAAATCACCATAACTAGGCCACAGGGACAGATTAGAAATCAGAGTGTTTTAATCAACATAGAATTGTGAAGAAAACTAATTGATAATAGGATTATAGGGTCTGTAGAATTGGAACAGATGGGGAGCCTACAAAGGTGATGTTTGGAATATATAATTAGAAAAATTCTTGGTCTGGAGGTAAGAATCCTAAGTCAACTCAATGCACGTATGCGAGCATGAACACACACACCCCGTTGCCTCAATAAATTACAAATAGAAGAACGCATCCTCAATAGTAAAAACACAAAAAGTTATCCTTTTCACCCAAAAAGGCCATATTTTTTTTATAAGAGAACACAAGCGTTACCGCAATAGAGTTAGATCAAGACAAAAAATGTACTCTGTCAGCCACTTGAAATATATTACTCAAAAATTACTAGACAATATATTTAGAACAGACAAATGAGAACTATGCAACATGAATAGGGAAATTTTTTTTTTACTTCTGCAGAAGAATAATAGTGTATTTAGAAAGCTGAAAGCGATTTTATCAATCTCCGTTATAAAATAACAGAATGCATAAACTGATAGGGAAAAATAATATATTCATTAATTTTATATGCACAGTAGTTATAATAGAGAAAAAATAATTTATTCCAAAAGCAACAGAAATCTTACAGATCAAAGAACAGATTCAAAATGAATATCAAAACCTATCTGAAGACATTCTTAAGGGTTATTTAAAGTACACTTGAATAAATGGAAAGGCATTTAACAGACATTCAAAATATAAAATATTTAATTTTTATTTTTCCTTACATAATTCACACATTTAAGATGATGTCAATAAAAATATCAGCAGGGTTTTTTTTGTTTTGTTTTGTTCTGTTCTGTTTTGTTTGATAGGCAATAAATGATCTAATTCTAGATTCATACAGAAAAATAAGAAAAGAGGAAATATTGCCATATGCGACAACATGGGTGGACCGTGAAACCATCATATTAAGCAAAATAAGTCATACTGAAAAAAATCAAGAAACACATGACTTCACTTATAGGTAAAATATAAAACAGAAAGTAACAAAGAAATAAAAACTCATGGACACAGTCAATAGTTTAGTGATTACCTGAGGGTAAAGGGGGAGGTGGGTAGGGTAATAAGGAGAATAATGTAGGGAGGGGGCATCAAATATATGGTGATAGAAAGAGAACTGACTCTGGGTGGTGAGCACATAATGCAACACATAGACAATGTGATGAAGAATTGTACACCTGGAACCTCTGTAATTTTTACCAACCAATGTCACTAATTAAAAAGAAAACAAATAATAAAAAGAAGAAAAATAAGCAGCAGTAAACATGAAAAATTAAAATAAATGATAGCCTTATTTGACATTAAATCATAATACAAAATTAAGATAGTTTATAAGTATAGTATTGATATACTAAGAAGCATACATATCAATAAAAATAATGGAAATTAAAGTAAAATGACATATACAGAATTAAATGTATAATAAATAACACATCCCAACTTATTTTGAGAGAGAGATTATTCAATAAATGACGTTAATAAATCTAGGTGGCAATATAGGAAAAATATAATTTTGGACATTATAGTACAATAAGAAATGTATTCCAAATAAATTGAAGATTTAAATAAAGGTGACAAAGATAAAAATGGTGGAAGAACATCTAGAAAACTTATTTTATAAACATAAAACAGGAAAAGTATGTCTCAATATGAAATTAAAATATCAGAAATTGTAAAAGAAGTGATTGATCCACTTGTCTATACAATAAAATAATATGGGGGGAAAAAAAACCTTTATTAAAGTAAAGAAACAAACTACCGTACATGCTGGCAAAATACATTTGTAACTCACTTGACAAACAGGTTAATTACTTAATATATCTTCCTACTAACAAATACAAGAAAAGACCAAGAACCATATTTTTAACAATTTATAGGGGCATGTAAAAATCTCTTGAGTATTAAAAGAAGCCAAATATCTCTCAAATTTAGAGAAGTTAAAGAGTACACATAAATACTATTGCAACCATAAGAATAGCAAAAGTTCAGTATGCTAACAACTGTGTTGCCAAAGTTATTAGGGAAACATTTACTCTGAAAAATGGGAGGTAAAAATATGAATTGATAGAATACTTTGCAAGGGCCATTTTGAAATTATTTTGAAAAATTTTAAATACACATACTCTCTGATATTGAAATTCTTTTTCTCTGAATTTATCCTACAGGAATGTGTTCAAGAATCAGAGAAAGAATATAGAAGGTTATTCACTCAGCATTTTTTAATAATCCCAAAATATTATGTCTAACTAGAACATCTATCAATAGAGAAAAAATAATAATCACATTTTATTGTATAGGCCTTAAAAGGAGACAGCTTAGAAAGAATAAAGAAGTACTTTATTTTGAATATTATCAATAGTTATACTAGAACTCACCAATAGAGTGGTACTGAAAATCTTCATGGCTTAAAATAAAAGTAGTACATTGCTCACACATTTTGGGGTTTAGTAATTCAGGAAAAGATTTGCTGGGCTGAGTGAGTATTTGGGGTCTTCCTCAGGGCTTCTCCCTGAGTAACCCAGCAGGATGTTGAATGACACTTTCTGACCTAAGACCAGAAAGTGGTTACAAATGTGTACTAAGGTCTGCCTAGGTTCAAGGGCAGGAAGTTAAACACCCCAAACCTAGATGGGAGAAGTTTCAAAGTAGTCCCCCCAAAATCAAGAGTCCAGGACCAGACTGTCTCACTAAAGTGTTTTATTAACACCTACCCTCCTCAAACTCTTCCAAAAAAATTAAAGTGTACCCAAAACACATAAAGAAATACTATGTTCATTGAAAAACATGTGTTTTTGCCTTTAAATCTTTACTCATAGACAGCTAAAAAGATTGTAAAATTTTTAAAACTCTTCTGCATATGCATAAACCTTGAATTATTTTGCTCCTTTTCTCAAAGTTAGTCAATATGTTGAGTATGATAGGCAAATAATATTTTCAATTGATCCCTGTAGGCTAAAAAGCATTTCCTTTAATTTAATGATGTAGATTGCACTGTGTCTCAAGAGTGGCATTTCATAATTCTTAATATGTATATTTAATGCCTGTCAATAATATCTGCTTGCTTCTTTTATGCAGATTTATTTTTCTTCATAATGATATTGAAAATATAAATATATTTAGATGATAATCAGTTTCCACTACAAAGAATATCAAGGTTGTAAAATTACAAAAAATAAAATACTTAATCACTGCATATAAATTTTTTTTCACTTGTGTCCAGTTGTCTAAATTTTACCTATAATCTGAAGTATTATATTTTATGAAGTGATAATTACCACATTTTCCAATTACATTATTCAATATGTATTAAAAACATTTTGTATAGAAAATGTAAGAATTTTAATCACCATTTAATTTATTCAAATAAATATTATGTGAAATATACTCAGATTTACAACTTAAATGAATCTTTAATACCCAATTCACAGTGGCTCTCTTGTGATACAAGTTTTAAAAAGTATGAACAAATATAATGCAAATTCATAAGTTAAATTTTAAAGATCTTAGTGTTCTTAATTTAGATGCCACAACTTTGTGAAACTATAACTGACACTTGAACAACATTTAGATCAAAAGATATAGTGAGGTTGGAAGTATAAGCTATCAGTATATTTCTATAGAATTTAGATTCTGATTTGTATTTGCAGTAAAATTAAAAAGCTGTATCAATTACTGAGTTTATTTTTGAAACAAACTTGTTTTAACAAATAATTTAATTTGGGTGGCTAAAGCTTTCTTTGAATTCAATGATCTGTATAAATGAATTAATTTTACCTATGCATTGAGTAAACATCATTTTTGAAAATATCCCCATTTAAACATTAACAGATTTTACATTAAATACTGCCCACATCTCTATAATAGTATAAATCAGGTCTGCAAAAGGCAATAGAGGTAGCATATTTTAGTAGTATAATTCACCCTCCTGAAACATTCAGTTTTACAATCCTCAAAGACAATGAGTAGCGTGGCATAACAATGTTAGCTAAATTCACCAACTAATACTCATCAAAACTGCTGCCTTGGTATATGCCTCGTTATCTTTTTATGTTTCTCCCACTGAAGACACGTTGAATAACGAAAAAAGTGCTTATGATAGTCTACCTTATTTCTAACAAAAAAATAACAATAAAGAATTACAGAAAAGCTAATCTTAACTTTATTTTCTCTTTCTAAATTGCCCTCCTTATTGCATGTTAAGGTAGATACATAGATCTCTTTATTTCTTAGAATGAACTTTGGAAATTTCATATGAATAACCACAGTCTTACCACAATTTATGATATATTTTCACCAAAATATTATGATTCAAACCACCACTACAAAGAAATACGTAGAAATGAAGAACACATTAATATTTTTTTAAAGCACGTAATTTAGAAATCTGTCACATAATATATAATGCCCAACGGACAAACATA
>PVKE010039909.1:0-14817 GCA_004027555.1 Craseonycteris thonglongyai
ATCATGAATCACGTTAAAAAGTTCTATAGTAACTGCATAGATTATTTAGAAGAATGGAGGGTACATTACAATGATATTGAACATTTTCATTGGGTTACATTAAAACAAGAACTTAATTGGAATGTTGTGCAAAAATCACTCAATCGTATTACTCAAAATTTCCCATATAGTAATATTTCTGAAAATGATCTTTTTAATGAGGTATCATTATTAAAAAATATATATTGATAAGGAAAAGGTTAAATCTTGGGCATCAGAAGAAATCACAATAGAGAACAAATGGTTAGAAATATTTCATCATTTTGAAACAAACCATGTTCCATACAATAATGCACTAAAAATTGGGGAATACGCGCTGTCCTTACCAGGAACTAATGTTGCGACTGAACGCGTTTTTTCTACAGTAAACAAAGTGTGGACATCAGAAAAATCACAGTTAAGTGTTGAGACTTTGAAAGCCATTTTATGTGTGAAATATAATTTAACAAATTCTTGTGAAAAATTTCATGACCTTTTAAACGATGACAGCAATCTACTAAAAAAAATTCACTCAAATGAGAAATATGCCAAAGAATAAAATACTATACATAATTTTTTTATGTATTATATTTGTAAATTGTACTTATGTTGAAATTAAAAAAATATATTACAATACTATTTTTGCATTCTATGAAAATTTTTGTTGCTCCATATATACCAAATTTTTAATCAAGAACCCTCCCCGCCCCGGTCAATGGTGTACCGCTTTACCAATGTTAAAATCTGGTCACCTTAATGTAAGGGATCTAGGTGGTGTGCTGCTTATGAGAGTCTAATGCTTGATGCTATGAGGTGGACCTGAGATAGTGATGCTACTGGGGAGTTGCAAATACAGATTAACATTAGCACAGAGGTTTGACTGCAGAGACCACAATAAATCAATTGCTTGCAGACTCATATCAAAACCCTATCCATGAGTGGCAAGTGACAATTTAGCTGTATCTGGTGGCAGACTTTATAGTGGCAAGTAAGTTCTATAATTATTTCATTATATATTACAATGTAATAATAATAATAATAATAATAGAAATAAAGTGCACAATAAATGTAATGCACTTGCATCATCCGGAAACCACTGTCCAACCCCAGCTTCATCTGTGAAAAAACTGTCTTCCACTAAACCAGTCCCTGGTGCCAAAAAGGCTGGAGAATGCTGATATAAAGAACTTCTCGCTAAGAGGCAATAAAATGGCATTTTTTTTTTTGCAATATATTAATTTGCCAATTTGACTGCTAATTTATAAGTAGGCATTATTTAATAATACATTTTTATTGAGAGGTTAGGCACTCTTACCTTGATGGTAAAAGCCTAAAATGGCACAACCCCTATGAAGGGGGAATTTAACCACCTCTAACAATCCTTTCACCCAATAATTCTATTCTTAAGAGTTTACCTTAAGGATATACCTCCACAAATACAAAACAACATGTGTGTAAGATTATTTACTTTAGCATTATTTATAATAGTAAAATATTAGAAACAATCTCAAATGCAACAAATGACTAGATGAGTAAATTACTATGGCACATCTGTACATAGAGTACTATAAAACCATGAAAAAAATAAAAAAATAATTTCTGGATATGGAATTATTTCCAAGATATATTAAGTGAAGAAAGCAAAGTACAAGAGATACATATAGTAGCCTAATATTTGAGTAATAAGGGAGATAACAGAAAAAGGATAAACCAAAAACTAATGAAAATGATTAATGATAATGACTGGGTGCACGGAAATGGAGTGGAAGAGGTAAGATGGGAGTAAGATATATTAAAACTGTAAATTTTTATATAGTCTTACTTTTGAACCATATAAAATTAAAAAGAATGAAATAGGTAAGCCCTAAATTTTAATACAAACACTCCTACAACTCAACAACAAAACAACCCAATTTAAAAATGGGCAAAGGACTTGAACGTTTATCCAAAGACACATAAATGGCCAATAAGCATGAGAAGATGCTTAACATCATTCGTCGCCAGGAATGCAAATGAAAACCGTAAGATATCCACCTCACATCATCAGAATGGCCAGTATCAACACAGAAAATAATAAACAATGGCGAGGATGAGGAGAAACTGGAGTCTCTATGGGAATGTAAAAGGGTATGGCCACTTTGGAAAGAGTATGGGGTGGTGGTGTAATACTGTGATGTTTAACAAATACGTTTGGTCTTCGTCCACAATTCCTGGCTCAGATCCAGGAACTCTTAGACTTCCTAAGTGTTAAGAGTGAAAAAAGGTATCTTTCGTTATGTTAATGAGCTGACTTTGGAAAGCATTCAAGGTGGTTGCTACGATAATACAACCATCAATGTGATTAGAAGGTTAGAACCTCCAGGGAGGGAAGAGGGGCTGGTGGTTGAATCAATCAATGGCCAGTGATTTAATCAACTGTGCCTACTGGGAGCCGCTGATTTAGAGACAGTTCTGGTCAGAAATATAGGTGACAATGTGGACTTGAGATTGGCATTGAGTTGATGGGGATGGTTGGAACCTCCGATCTGTGGCCACAGTCAGAAGCACAGGTAACAAAGTCCCCACAAAAACCTAAGAGGATGGGGTTCGAAGAGCTTCCTGGGTGGTGAACACATGGAAATGCAGGGAGAGTATGCCACTCTGGAGAAAGCATGGAAGTTCCATGCCCCTTCCTACATTGTCCTATGCATCTCTCTCTTACATCTGGCTGCTCCTGACTTATATCCTTTTAAATAAACCAGTGATTTAATAAGTAACATGTTTCTTTGAATTCTATGAGCCATTCTAGCAAATCAATCAAACACAAGGAATGGTTGTGGGAATCACTGATTTAGAGCCAAATGTATAGAGTCAGAAGTATAGGCGACAATCTGGACTTAAGCTGGAAGGGTGGTTGGAACCTCCAACCTGTGGCCAGTTGCTAGAAGCACAAATAACCTGGGCTTGAGTTTGGCAGCTGAAGCATGTGTACGTGGTGCATGTGTGTATGTGTGTGTGTTAAGAGGTCTGGGTAAGGGACAGTCTTGCAGGATTAAACTCATAATATGTGGAGTCAGTTGCTACTTCCACATAGTATCAGAATGGTATTGAATTCTGGGACACACTGCTGGTGTCTGAGAATTGTTTGTTGGTATGGGGAACAACCCCCACTGAAATTGGGTCTGGAAACACAATTTAGGGGGTTCTTCAAAAAATTAAAAATAGAATTATCACGATTCAGCAATTCCAGCAATATATAGCCTGGGTATATGTATGTATTCAAAAGAAATGAAAACAGAATCTCAAAAGAAATGGGGGAAGTTGGGTTGGCTCAGTGGTTAGGCACTCATCTGGCAGCTCCAGGGTCCAAGGATCAAATCCCGGACTGTGTGGACCCATATGGTGAACTGGGTGTGCTCCCAGTTCAGTTTTCGCTGGGGCGAGCTTCCCATGTGGGAGGCCCCTGGTTTGGCTCTCGCCCCGGACATGCTTCCCATGCAGGAGGCGGGGCTCACTTCCTATGTGGGAGGCCCTGGGCCTGGTTCTTGGCCTGTGCAGACCTGTGCCCATCTGTGGAGTGAAACTATGTTGAAAGCTGATGACCTACAACTATGAAGACTGATCTGGGACCTCCCCCTTCTCTCTGTGTCAAAAACAATAAAAACAAAAAACTCAGGGGAAGCCGGAATGGCTCAGTGGGTTAAGTGCTTGCTGTGCAGCCCTGGGGACCAAGGATCAAATCCTGGCCCATGTGTATCCGTATGCTGAACTGGGGCATGCTTCCCATGCGGGAGGCCCCAAGCCCAGTTCCTGCTCTGCGCAGCCCTTGCCCACCTGTGTGGAACAAAACAATGTTGAAAACTGATGACATACAACTATGAAGACTGCTCTGGGCCCTTCCCCTTCTCTCTGTCTCTGTCAAACAAACAAACAAACAAACAAACAAACAATAAATCTTTAAAAAAAATAAAAAAATAAAAACATCTTAAAAAAAAATGAAATGAGCACACCCATGTTCACTGAAGCATTATTCACAATAGCCAAGTGGTGAAAGCAACCTAACCATCTATCAATGGATTAATCAATAAAGAAAATGTGATGTGTGTATATACATAGTATAATATTATACAGCCTTAAAAAAAGAGGGAAATCCTGTCATATGCTACAACACAGTCATACCCTTGAGGATATTATGCTAAGTGAAATAAGCCAGTCACAAAAGACAAATACTGTATGATTCCACTTACATGAGGGATATAAAGTTGGCAAACTCTTAGAAACAGAAAGAAGCATGGTAGTTGCCAGAGGCTTGGAGGAGAAAAGCTGTTGTTTAATGGGTATAGTTTCAGTTTTGTAGAATGAAAAAGTTCTAGAGATCTAGTGTATTAATAATGTGCCTAGTTAACACTATTATACTGCACACTTAAAAATGGTTAAGATAATAGATTTTATGTGTTTTTACCACAATAACAAATCAAGCAAGGATTACATGTCAGTGGAAGTTAAGAGTATATACTCACAGATGTGTATGCATGTGTGTGTGTGTACAAACACACACACACACAGCCACTTCTCACTTAACGACCTACCTGTTTAACAACTGATCAGACTTAACAACCAGTGCTGGGAATCAATCTGTGTGAATCAGGGGAATCCCCTTTCTCAGGCCCTTTATCAGCCAATTCCCTTAACAACTTAGTCATAGGAATAAACTCAGTAGTTAAGTAAGGAGTGCCTGTACAAACACACACATTATACACAGAAATAACCAATTGTATATAAAATTGATAATAAAACTACTCAGACAAAAGAATTCAAATTCATGTAACAAACAAACATGGTACTTTATATAATCTTAATGGGACAGAAAGGACTGCAAAGAAATAACTGCAAGGAATAGTGGTATAGTATTTCTGAGAATTTTTTTGTGCTTAGGGTAGTACAAATACTGTATTTTTCACTCCATAAGATGCACCTGACCTGCCTGGACCCGCTCTCCTTCCATGCAGTCCCTGCTTTCTGATCTGGCTGCAGGCTTCCCCACGGCATCATTAAGGTCCCCAACGCGCACTCTTCTTTGCAGTATTCGCTCCATAAGACACACACTTTTCCCTCCACTTTTTTTGGGGGGAAAAGTGTGTCTTATGGACCGAAAAATACGGTAAATTTATCAAAGTTAAGGGAAAACAGTGTTTACACTGTAAGAGGATGATATAAATATGGAATGGAGGAAGTTTAAGAAAAACTGTGTGGCTGTGGATTTCAATTGAAAACAACAGAATGAACTCATGATTTAAAGCAGAGGTGTCCAATCTTTTGGCTTCCTGGGTCACATTGGAAAAAGAATTGTCTTGGGCCACACATAAAATACACTAACAACTGCTGACGAGCTAAAAAGAAAATCTCATAATGTTTTAAGGAAGTTTATAAATTAGCGTTGGGCCACATTCAAAGCCATCCTGGACTGCACGCGGCCTGAGGGCCATGGGTTGAAAAAGTTTGATTTAAAGTATATATGTATATTTCCTAGCTCTATATACTGAAAGGGCCTGAAGAAATCACATCCTAGTAACAATAGGAACACAATGTCCATGACCAGATCTTGGTTTATAAACACCATTCCCTACCAAAATGGAAATAGGGTTCACTGGAGAAAATAACCTATCCAAATCTGGAGCAGGGAAGCACAAGGTGAACATTGTACACCAAAAAACAAAGAAGTACTTGAAGATTCATGGAGAGACATGTAAAAAAAAAAAAAAGTTTCAAAAAGATACCAAACAAGCATGCTCAATTGGGACAATTTGACTCTCAAAAGGAATAAAGTAATTGATTACATGCATTTATAAAGAATCCATGAGTCATTATTTATTTATTTATTTGTTTTTTAAGATTTATTTTATTGATTTTGAGAGAGAGAGAGAAGGGGGAGGGCCCAGAGCAGTCTCCACAATTGTATGTCATCAGTTCTCAACATGGTTTCCTTCCACACAGGTGGGTGGGGGCCGCTCAGGGCAGGAACTGGGCTGGGGGCCTCCCACACGGGAGGCATGCCCCCTCGAGCCAGGGGCTGAACTGGGGGGCAAGGACTGAACTGGGAACCTCCCACATGGGAAGTACACCCCAGTTCAGCATATGGGTCCGCACGGGCCGGTGCGGGATTCGATCCTTGGTCCCTGGGGCTTCAAAGCCAGCGCTTAACCCATTGATCCATCCTGGCTTTCCCCATGAGTCACTTTTTAAAATGGGGGCAGGTTCTTTACAGAATGGCAGCTAATACATATAGAAGGAATGACAGAATTAAAAAGTTAACATTTTATAATCATCAAAGTGGATGCTAAAATAGCTAAGAGAGATCTGTTTAAAAACAAGTTATTCTTACAAATGTCACCTTAAATATTAGTTATTAATTGCACAGGGGAGAAGGTATCTTTACATTGGAGTGTGTTGGTCAACTGTAACTAAGTGATCAAACTTAGCATAACCAATAGAACAAAACAACATTATGCACCTCCTGATATATTGCAAAGGGAACTAACTACAACACAACTTGTGTAGTAGTATGCATCCCAGAAAAAGTTCAACCTGAATCTAAGCATGAGAAAATGAGACAAAAAAAAAATTATATAACTCCTATAAAACAAATGCTTCAAAAATGTCATGTCATGAACAACCGCCTATGCCCCCGTCCCATAAAATGGTGAGACAACTTTCTAGATTAAAGGAGACTAAAGAGACATGACAAATGCTTATATTGAAATCCATTCTTTAAATAACTGATTTTTAGGACAACTGGGAGAATTTTATTATGGACAATAGGTATCTCTGTATCAATGTTAAATTTCTTGTATGATAGTGTAGGCCAGAGGTGGCAAACCTACGGCACACGTGCCCAAAGTGGCATGCGGAGCAATTATTTCGGCATGTGGAGCTGTGAATATCATTTAAAAAATTATTGTTTATGCTCTTATAGACATAAAAATAATCGATACCTCTATCTCACTCGATGGGTTGGCACGCAAGTCGAGTGAGTATACTCTTATTTCATAAACTTTGGCACTCAATCGCCAAAAGGTTCGCCACCCCTGGTGTAGGCTAATGTCCTTATTTGAAGAATGAAGAAGCATTCAGAAGGGGGAATGTCTTCAAGATACTCTCAAACAAAAGTATATCTGTGTGTGTGTGTAGAAACATAAAAAGCAAGAATGAAAAATGTTATGTGAGCAGAGATATGAGAGTTGACAGTACAATTTTTTCTAACTTTTCTAGAGGTCTTAAATGTCTCAAAAATAGAAAGTTGAGATAGTTAAAAAAAAAAAGAAGAGCCAGGGTGGAAAAATTTTATTATTATAATTAGCCAGTAATACTTTCTGGTAAAAATTCAAATAATATAAGAAACACAATTGTAAAATCAAATCATAAGCCTCTCTCATAATTTTTCCCTACCTAGCAAAAAATTTTCTAGTTTTTTTTCTTAGTTTTTAAAATAAATTTTGCAAATCTAGTAAATTGGCTGCAAGTACACACAGTTGTTATTAAGATTAAAAATTTTTAAAGTTTACTACAAAGGATAAAATTGGTGTACTTTGACTTAGCATAAGAGCTCCTATGGTAAATCAATGATAGCTACAAATTCTTTCCTTCTTCCACTGAGAAGTAGGGTTAATTTTTCTCCCCCTAACTGTTGGTTGTGCTCTACTTAACCAGTATAGTAAGTTAGAAGTGACACTGTCAATTTTAAACCAACCCTTTAAAAGCACTGGCAACTTCCTCATCGCATCTTGGAGCCTTGAGTCCAACTACCCTGTTGGAGAAACTATATGAAGCAGCCCAAAGACTACAACATAAGACAGGAAAAAGGGCCCAGGTGAATTCAGTTTTTCAGCTGTTCATACCAAGACCAAGTGTTTGAGAAGCCAGTGTGAACCTTCTAGACTTAGACCAGTCTAGTCACCAGTTGAATACCAGAGTGAGCTCCGTAAGTGATGTGGAACAGACTGATCAAGTCAAGCTCTGCCCGAATTCTTGAGCCACAAAATTGTGAGATAATAAGAAAAGTTGCTCATAGTAGCCTAAAAGTGGAAGCAACCCACGTATGATTGTATAAACATAAGATGCTACATACAGGGGAAGCCGGGATGGCTCAGTGGGTTGAGCGCTCACTTTGCAGCACCTGGGACCGGGGGATCGAATCCCAGCTCCGGCCCGTGCGGAACCATGTGCTGAACTGGGAGCTCCCCCGGTTCAGTTCTCTCTCTGTCTCTGTATCGCTCTCTCTCTCTCTCTCTCTGTCAAAAATAAATAAATAAATAAATATATTAAAAAAAAAAAAGATGCTACATACATACAATGGACTGTACAGCCTTAAAAGGGAAGTAAATTCTGACATGTACTATATAATATGGATGAACCTTGAAGAATAAGTGAACTAAGCCAGTCACCAAAGGACAAATATATGATTTCACTTATATAGTAGTAAAATTCAGAGACAGAAAATATGTTAGTTGCCTGGGCTAAGGGGAGGGGAGAACAGAGTTAATGTTTAATGGGTACAAAGTTTCAGTTGGAGAATATGAAAAAGTTCTGGAGGTGGTTGATAGCAATGGTTGCACAACAGTGTAAATGTATTTAATGCTACAGAACTGCACACTTAAAAATGATTACAGTGGTAAATTTCATGATTATCTATATCTGTATCTATTAACCACAAAAAAAAGTTGCTGTTTTAAACCAGTAAGTGTGGGGGTTAGTTTGTTACACAGCAACTGATAACCAGAATAGTTCCTCTACACAAATGGAAATCTAAAATAAGAACTGTGCTGCACTAAGTATTACTTTACAAATACATATTGGCTATGTTAGGACTTGATTTTAAGAAATCTTGCCTCTCTAGTTAATTTTTTAATTTCTTAGCAGAATCTTTTGCATTAATACAAATATTAAAACATATGAGCAGAATTTAGACTTGAAATTACATAGTGAATTTCATGTAAAATTATCATACTATGTGGCAATTAGGGATAAATAAAAATATTTATGGGAGTGAAAAGAATTATAAGCAAACTAAGTATTTCTGGGGTCCACCTAGAGGGAAGGAAAGGGAAAGAATTCATGGCCTTCCTGCCCCTAATCTATTCCTCCCTTCATCCCAACCTAGGTTTGATAAGGGGGATGTCCTACTTTAAAACAAGCCCACCATATCCTCATTCCTACTTAACTATCAAATAAGCCAGAGTATAGAAAGCAGAAGTGAGAATCTGGGGAACAGGCAGAATGGTTGACATGAGGGAAATATTACAGAAAAACACACACACAAAAAGACACACAAATAATAATACCTGCTGGGAGAAAAGGGGAACATTTTTAGAACAAAACCCTATTATTTCATCTTTTCTAATTCTTACCACAAAAGTAGTAGACTCCATTTAACCAGAACTCAGTTACTTGAGTTCCAGTTCACAAAGAGGCAACTTCCATTTACCTGGCATCTACTAATCCCCATAGGTACCAGTTAACTGAGAGTCTACTGTAATTATTATGATTTCATTCTGTGACAGAATTAACAAAGCAGATTTGGGTATGGAGTTGTAACCAGAGAACTGTCTGGGACAATGAGGTCTGAGACCAGGTAATAAAATGAATGTAAGTATCAGATTTCACTCTGCCTATCCCTCTAAAAACCAAGGCTTACTGCTCTATGGACAAGATGGTGGGGAGCAAGAGTAGTGTGACTGGGGCAGCTGCATTTTTCTCACCAAGATCTAGCCACCTTGGATCTTACCAACCTGACTCCACTCTAAGACGAAGTTATCAGCAGACAACCCACAATTAACACAGGTTGCTCATGGAAAATCTACAGCTATAAAAGCTATTTCTGGGGTTCACACTGTTAAGTTTAAAAATGAATTGGAAAGAAATGTTACAATCAAGTTTGGATACGGTAATACCAAGATTTATAAACTTGACGATGCAAGTTGTTCTTGACCAGAATGCTATATAGATCCTGTGGAAGTAATAATACTGATGCGTTTCCTACAGATATTCCAGGGACCAAAAGGAACTTCAAGTTAGTCAGACATGTTTCCTTTGCTGACTATCCTGATTATGGTATTTTGACGGCTACTATATTGAATGGTGCAGCAGTGATGGATGCAGCTCTTTTGCTGGTAGCTGATGAATCTTTATCCTCAATCTCAGACTTCTGAACAATTGACTGCCATAGAAATTATCAAGCTGAAACATTTTGATTTTACAAAATAAAATTGACTTGGTAAAAGAAAGGCAGACTAAAGAACAGTATGAACAGATGTCTGCACTTGTGTAAGGTACAGTAATAGCAGCTATTATTCCAATTTCTGTTCAGCTGAAATATAATATTAGTTGCCTATGAGTACATCATAAAGAAAATTCCAGTATCTCTAAGAGACTCTGCTTCAAAGCCCCAACTCATTGTTATTAGGTCCTTTGAGGTCAACAAACCTGGCTGTGAGGTTGATGACCTTAAAGGTGGTGTGGCTGGTAGTAGTGTTTTAAGAGAAATATTAAAGGTGGGCTAAAAAATTTAAGTCAAACCTGGTATTGTTTACAAAGATAGTAAAAGAAAACATGTGTAAACCAGTCTTTTCCAAAATTGTATCATTTTTGGCAGAACAAATGATCTTCAATATGCTACTCCAGCGGGTCTTACTGTAGTTGGAGCAAAAACTGACCCCACTTTGTGCTGGGCTGACAGAATGGTGGAGCAGGTGCTTGGTGCAGTTGGAGCATTACCAGAGCTCTTCACAGAATTGGACATCTCCTAATTCCTACTTAGATGGCTTATTGGTGTACGCACAGAAAGAGACAAAAAAAGCAGCAAAGGTGTAAAAACTACCTAAGAATGAAGTGCTTATGGTGAACAAAAAGGATCCCTGTTGACAGGAAGACCAGTTAGTGCAGTGAAGGTCGATTTTGACAAAATAGTTCTCACTAATCCTGTGTGCACAGATGAAAGAGAAAAAATTGCCCTTGTTGAAGAGTTGAAAAACAATGGCTTTTATTTGGTTGGGGTCAGATAAGAGTAATCATCAACAGCAGATGATGACTGAAAAATATCAGTTAGAACATACATTTGGATGAAATCAGATTTCTCTCTTTTTAAGGATTTTTGTTTCTGATAAGAGACAGAGACAGACAAAGACAGAGAGAGGGGGGAGGGCCCAGAGCAGTTTCCATAGTTGCACATCATCAGTTTCCAACATGGTTTTGTTCCACACAGGTGGGGGGGCGGGGGGAAACTGGGCTGGGGGCCTCCTGCAAGGGAGGCACGACCCCTTGAGCCAGGGGCTGAATAGGGGGGCAAGAACTGAACTGGGGCCTCCCAAATGGGAAGCACACCCCAGTCCAGCATATGAGTTCACATGGGCCGGGGCTGGGATTCTACCCTTTGTCCCCAGGGCTGCAAATCGAGTGCTTAACTTGCTGAGCCATTCCGGCTTCCCCCAGATTTCTCTCAACAACCTAGGGGTATAATTTCAAAGCAATACTGGGTTATACATTTCACAGCTCATTACCTTAGAATCTGTAAGTTTATTAGAATTTTTTGTGAAAAAAATTTAATCTCTACTATAATAGAACCTACAAATGTAATTGACATATTGATGGATTTAATCCACATCTTAGCAGAAACTGAACACTGCTAAATAGTGCCAACTTTGTAAACCAATTCAGGTTTGAAATGAAACTGCCATTACAATCAACCTATGCTATAGCAAATATGAGTGAGTATACCACTGAACATGTTTGAAATAGTTCTTATTTTTCAAAAACAGAAAAAGTAAAAAATAAAAACCAAACTATATCAAGGCCCTATCATTTCCAAAATAGCAAGAAAGGAAGGAACAAATGTGTCCGGCACATAGCTCTGTAGTAATACATGATCTGGGATAGACTGTGTATAACAAACTGTGGGCAGAATCACTTAATGGAACTTTGTACAGACACTGTTTATAGGTATATTTTGAATATGTTATAAAATTATCAGATATGGCCTATATATTAAGAATCCGTAACTATATAGGAGGAAGGCTATTGTGAACTATACACTTGACACTCAATATAACATTCATAGCAAACTGTTGTCCTTCCAAACAGCGAGCTGACTTTTGTATGGCTCTTAGTATTTCATGTCAATTAGTATATAATTCTAACTTACCTAACTAAGAAAACTGTTAATGACAGTTTTCAGTTTTATATGACTATGTTTGCTCACAACCTCTCAGACTGTTTCTTCATTTGAAAATTAGAACAAATCCAAATAACCTCTAAGCTACCTTTTAGTTGTAAAATTCTAAATATATATGCTATCATCTCTGATATTCAATCTCAGGTAAGGTACTTAGTTGCAATTCAAAATATTTGTTAATTATCCTTCATTTTAAAAAATAAAAATATTTCTCTAACCCAATATTAATACAAAGTAGTTATTTGTTCATTCAACGTATATTTGTTGAGCACCTAATTATGTGTTAGGCATTAAACTTGGCACTGAAAGGATACAAAAGTAAATAGACATAGTACCTGCATTCAGAAAGCTTATAGAGAAGCTGGGAAGACAAACCAAATAAACATATATATAAGTTCAATATCACAACTGTAATAAGTGATATGAAGGAGTCACAAGAGTATACAGGGTCCACAGAAGTAATGCCCCTTTTTTTATGAGCTGGAAACCATCCAGCAGAGTGTTACTTCTGCTGGACCCTGTATAATGTAGAATCTAAGAGACTTCCCTTAAGAATAAATAAATGACAAATGAACTCAGAGAAATGATACATAGGGGCTACATAATGTGGAATTTGTCAAGGCAGAAATAAACATAGCATGTTCAAGAAACTGATAGGCTAGGGCAGGGGTGGCAAACCTTTTGGCGATTGAGTGCCAAAGTTTATGAAATAAAGAGTATACTCACTCGACTTGCGTGCCAACCCATCGAGTGAGATAGAGGTATCGATTATTTTTATGTCTATAAGAGCATAAACAATAATTTTTAAAATGGTATTTACAGCTCCACGTGCCAAAATAATTGCTCGTGTGCCATAGGTTCGTCACCCCCGGGCTAGGGGAAGCTGGGATGGCTCAGCGGGTTAAACGCTCGCTTTGCCGCTGTGGGGACTGAGGATCCAATCTCTGTGAGGACCCATATGCTGAACTGGGGTGTGCTTCCCATTCGGGAGGCCCCCAGTTCAGATGTCTCCCAGTTGGGCCCCTGGCTCAAGGGGGCGTGCCTCCCATGCAGGAGGCCCCCAGCCCAGTTCCAGCCCTGCACACTCCCGCCCACCTGTGTGGAATGAAACCATGTTGAAAACTGATGACGTACATATATGGAGACTGCTGTGGGCCCTCCCCCTTCTTGTCTCTCTCTGCCTCTGTCTGTTTCTGTCAAAAAACAATAAAATAAATTAAAAAAAAATAAAAAAAAGAAAAGAAACTGACAGGCCAGTGTGACTGGACATAGAAATATTTAAACTAGTTCCTTAGAAACAGAAATTAAAATTTCTAATATATGGAAGTATATCTTAGCTTTTCAAAGGTATACGCTAAGAATTATTTTCAAGGAAGCTTCAAAGCATCATGAATTTACTGTTAAAAAAAAAAGCCCATCCTATGTCTCCCTGCAAAAGACCAAACTAGGGGAAGGGAAGGAGGGAGAGGGCATCAAATATATGGTGATGGAAAAGAGAAATGACTCTGGATAGTGAGCATATATAATGCAATACACAGATGATGTAATATAGAATTGTACACCTGGAACCTATTATTTTTACCAATGTCATCCCAATAAATTAAACAAAAAAAGAGAATGAGAAAAAAAAAAAAGAGCAAACTAATTCTCACTGATTCCCTTCTCTTTTCACTTTACTGTTTTCAACTGCATAATAAAAATCACATCTTAGTTCTACTTAGATCCCTTAGCAGGAGGCAGCTTTAAGAATAAAAATAAATATAATGCTATTGCTCCAGCTCTTCTACTAACCTGTCCTATGACTGATCTTAGTAAGTGTTCCTTGGCAACTTTGGGCCTAACCTTTGTCATCTGTGAAATAAGGCAAATTTCTGAATTTCTTTCAAGATACTTCTAACTCTAAAATTATAGTTCTACTGTAAAAATGCTAGTTCCATTCTTTAAACTGAAGAGAATGAGACCAACTATCTTTGAATTCCACTGACCAAGATTTTACTTGCCTTTAAGCCCTCTTTGTGTTTATAGTGTTTGAATATTGTTGCTATGCTGTAATAAATTACTTAAGTTATAAAATTTGCTCAGAACTAAGGATATAACAAACACAAACTATCAAAAATACAGTGAAATTGCTTAAAAATCTGTACTTCAAACGAGATAGTAATACTATAATTAAACAGGGATCCCTAAAAAACCACAATAGTACTAAGTCAAAAACAGACTTAGAAAGAGGCAGGAGGAGGACAGAATCTTTAAAAATTCTTGAAAAAAGCAAAATTTTAGCAGCAGGACATTCAAATTGGTTAATATATACATGTCAATTTTAATTTCCAAAAGAATTCATTAACAAACAGATATTCTCCCAATGCTCATCTAGACTTGATTCTATGTACATTTATGGCTGACAGTATTTTCTGATATTTAATCTATTTTCAAGTGGAAATGTACCATATATACAGCCATAACTTTTTATCAAAGATTTATTTTTATTGTTTTTTGACAGAGACAGAGAGAGAAAGAGAGAGAAGAGGAGGGTCCAGAGCAGTCTCCATAGTTGACAGCATTAGTTTTCCATATAGTTTCACTCCACAGGTGGGCAC
>PVKE010039910.1:0-14821 GCA_004027555.1 Craseonycteris thonglongyai
GATCAGGGAAATAGTAAAAGAAAAAAATTTAAAGAAGTAATTTGAGAAGACCATAGAGAAAATTGGGAAAAGAAAAAGAAAAAATCTCCAATTTAGATAAATAGCACTGAAACCAAGAAGAAAGGAATGAAAAAAAGAAACCTATCATATAGGAAAAAATTGTAGATTATTATAGCACTTTGTTGAGTTGAATTACAGCATTATAATACTAGGATATAATGTGAATGGACCACAGTTGTGTGAATCAGTAAAAAAAAAAGGCCAATATTATGTGAGTTTCAAAATATGGGATATAACTTGTGGGTTGTGGGTCATTTTGGGCTGGGTAAGGGAGTCTAACCCTATCAGAGTTTGAAATAGCAAAGGTTATAAAGCATGCATCTTCAAAAACTAAAGTAAAATGTCATTGCCATTCTGGGAACTCACTATTAAATTATTGTTGCTTTAAAAATTAGTGTTGGTTTCTTAATCTCCTTTTTCCATATATTCAGAAGCAAGGCCACACGGTAATGGTTGATTTTACTAAAATGCTGTTGGTGATAATGAAAGATACCAACATTATACTCCTCATAAAATATTGGGGTAACAAAAATACTGTTACATTTCCTACAAAAGAGCAGACTTCTTTTCTCTTGACACCTGACTATGGATGTTTTTTATCTCAATTCCACACATGAATCCTTAGTCGCAGAGTCCTAGTGTTGCTAATACAAATTAAACAATTAAACTACACTCATCAAGTTAATTATTACTCCCTTCAACATAACCCTAAATTAATTCATTATTATTTCTAGTTAATTGACAAACCTGTGACTATTGGTATTGCTGACCACATGATTATTATGTGATTAAAAATTGACTTTTTTACATTATTACTAGAATTGAACTAATAAAAACTTCTGTAATGAGAAGCAGATATTATTTATTTAATATATGATGTGCCACAAATTAGCAAACACAGATCATTCTTTTTAGGTGGTTATTTAGTAATAGTGAGGTACCATTGAGTTTCTCACCTATCTTTTCTTTTTTTTTTAAGATCTATTTTATTATTACTATTTTTTTTTTTGACAAAGAGAGAGAGAGAGACTGAGAGAGAGAGAGAGAGAGAGATACAGAGACAGAGAGAGAACTGAACTGGGGGCACTCCCCAGTTCAGCATATGGGTCCACATGGGTCGGGGCCAGGATTCAATCCTTGGTCCCCGGCGCTGCAAAGTGAGCGCTTAACCCACTGAGCCATCCCAGCTTCCCCTATTTTATTATTTTTGACAGACAGAGATAGAGAGAGACAGAGAGAAGTGGGGAGGGCCCAGAGCAGTCTCCACAGTTGTACATCATCAGTTTTCAACATGGTTTTCTTCCACATAGGTGGGCGGGGGCTGCACAGGGTAGGAACTGGGCTGAGTGTCTCCTACGTGGGAGGCATGCCCCCTCCAGTCAGGGGTTGAGCTGAGTGGGAGTCGGGGCAAGAACTGAACTGGGGACCTCCCGCATGTGAATCACACCTCAGTTCAGCATATGGGCCCAAACAGGCCGGGACCAGGATTCAATTCTCTGTCCCCAGGGCTGCAAAGCAAGTGCTTAACCTGCTAAGCCATCCTGGCTCCCCTCACACCTATTGTTTTATTTTAAGCACCTAACAGCATTTATTGCTTGAGCAAAATTCATTAAATCTCTTCTAAAAAGTAGAGATGCTAATAAGAAATGGTAATGTATCAAAAATAATTTTAAAAAGAGGGGGAGAGAGAGAGATAGGTTGAATCTTATAAGAAAAACTATATAAATGAATGGGAAAAATACAACAAAATTTAGGAAGTATAGCAGCTAATAGCTTATATCAAACTCTATAAAGGCAAGATTTCTGATTATTTTCTATAGCCCTTAAACAATGAGATGATATATCAATCTACCAAAATGATTCTAGTACAGAACACAAAAATTTGCTTTTTCTCTTATAAGACTAGTGAAGAAGACAAGTGCTTTTTTTTGGACACGGCTTCTGTAGCCTCTAATTACAGTATTAAAATGTACTGAAATTATTTACCCCTTAAAATGAGAACAGTAATAACTAAACAAAATGAACTTTTTTTACACCATTTATTCACAGTGCATTAGTTTTACATTTAAACTCTTCACAGCCTGGTCCTTACTTGTCAGTTCAACCTCATTTTCTACAACTCTCATAGATTCACCTTATACTTCAACCAAATTGAACTAATCTCAGTACTTCAGTGATGACTCCAGATATGTCTGCCTTCATCTAACTACTCCATGCCTTCCTGAATGTTTGTCTTCCAGTTCCTACTATTTTGAATCCTACGCCCAATACCCTTGTCCTCTTTCTATGAAGACTTCCAGAGGTTCTACCCCTACGGGTTCCTTCCCTCTTCTAAATTAAGACCATTTAGTTATTTCTTTTTTAGAGTACTTATTGTTATCTATCAAACAATGGTTTGTCATGTATTTTTTTGTAGCCTGCTAAATTGTACATTCTTCCCTCTTTCCACTATTTTCCCATCCCATCCCTATCCCCACCCTTCTTGATAACCTGGGGAAGAACTTTAACTAGTTTTAAAAATTCCAAGGATGCCAGGATAGCTCAAAAGGTTGAGTACTTGCCTTGCAACCTTGATGTCCAGGGATAAAATCCCAGCCCTGGCCCATGCAAACCCGTATACTGAACTGCTGCATGCAACTGGTAACCTTTGGGATGGTGGCGAAGGTTCTCCCCACCCACGCAGGAGGCTCCCAGTTTGGTTCCTGCCCTCTGTGGCCCCATATCCACCTGTGTGAAATGAAACTATGTCACAACTAATGATATACAACTACGAGACTACTCTGGGCCTCTCTCTCTCTCTCTCTCTCTCTCACACACACACACACACACACACACACACACACACACAAACACACACACACATACAGTTTCTCTCAAACAATAAAATAAATCTTAAAAAAATAAATTCCAGACAAATACATTAAATAAGCAATCTTAATGTACACACAAAATTAACTCAACAAATTTTCCTGAAGAAAACTGAGTATCTCCAGCAAATAAAATTGTTCCAACATAGTCAAATCTTCGAAAGGTACAATTCCAGGATTTCAGCTATGTTCCGAGTGGTGAAGATTTCTGAAAACCTGACCACCAGAGAAGTGGCGTGTTACTTTATAACCAAAGGTTTCTTGCCAAAGATTTATAATTAGCAACAGAATCAACTGGCATTACTAAACTACATTTTGTTTCTTTAATCTCCTTTTTCTCTCTTTTGTTTTCCTCCTCCCTGTTTGTGACTGATAGAGCCAGCTGATCAATAATTTCGTTTTCACCAACTCTGATCATCATCTTTGCTACTGCCCTGGATGCTATTATTCACCTTAATACATTAATCCTTTGGTTGAAATTCTTAAGCCACAATTTTTTATTAAAGGACCATCTTGGCATCCAGGTGCTGATAGCAGCTTGTCAGATGTATCAAAAAAATAAATAAATCTGAATGAAGCTTCTCTCTCCTACCGAAAATCTGAACTAAAGAAAGAAAGAGCAAGACAGAGAGAGACAGATTTCAGCTCACTGTCACAATCAGAAATATGAAAATAAAATTAAATCTTATTACATAAATTAGAGAACAGGAAAGTGTCACCTTGCAATTACAGTAAGATAATGTGTCATTTTATGACCAAATGCTAAGAAATACTGTGACGTTTTATTGAATCTTACTCTTGTTATTATCACACTGAGAACAAGAACACACACTGTACTGGTTAGCAAACCAAACCTTTGCATGATGGCAGTAACCTTTGGTGGAGCCCAGTGATTTTTGTTCCTTTTCAGAAAGACATTAAAGTGACAATGTGGCAGGCCATTTTTTCCACCACACACACTAAAACTAGTGTGCGTGCAGCAGAACCCTGCCAAAGCACGTTGCATTCATACAAAGATCCATACAGATCTTAATCATAAAATAATCCATTCTGTACTCTGTTTTTATGACATTTATATGAATCTGGCCACAGCCTCATCAAGCAGTTCACAGAGGAAAATTGTTCTATTTATGTGGTTGAGACAGGGTGGACTTGATTTTCAAGCAAAAAGAGAAAGAAAGAAATACCCAATTTTTTGTAGTCACAAATCTGGGACTCAAAAAAACAATTTTACACCAGTTTGTAACTATATTTGCAACAGAGGATCAGAAGAGATGATATTTTCTTTCTCTGTCCCCTGTCAATAGTAAAGTCATATATCGCTGTTTCTGAAACAGAGAGACTGAGTGAAGACACCTGGAAATAGTTTTCTCCTTCTCTTCTATTTAATTGCAAAAGGCAAAGAAATGGATGTGTGGGTAAAAGTAGAAAGGAAACTTTCCAATGTGCATCTGCTTTAATTTATTCTTGCCCCTGCATTTTAAGAACTAATACTTTTTCAACTAATTTGCCCAACTTTTGTTCCTTTCATTTGTTAGGTATCTCATATTCATACACTGAAGAAAAAAAAAAAGGTGACCTGGGAGAATTTGTACAGACTCATTTGTACTTTCTTTCAGTTTTCTGATAAGGACCAAAATTAATCTACGCATACACTAGTGTAATTATTTTCATGAAATTTATTAAGATATATGCAAATAAAGACAATTGTTTCATTTCCTATAACATCTCTTAGAAAGCTAATTTTATGGGTAAATTGGGTTAAAAAAGTATCTCATTGGTATGATGGTTTAATAATATTTCAGACATTCACACTACCCCTTACTCATTTGTAATAGTTCCAGCTTCACTAACAGTGTTCCCCCTTTAATTTTAGTTTTATATCATCACATATGACTTTTTAGACGCTGCAGTTATTTCCTCCAAGTCAGAAACAAGATGCTAACTATCTAAATCCTACATTTATGAGAGATATCTGAGTTCAAGTTTTCTGGCTTCTATAAAAACACTGTAACATGTTCAAGTAGGGAATAATCACAGAAAAGGTACAGAATCACATATAACAACCAGACACCCTGTGACCCCCAAAACCATGTGGGCACTTTTTATACAAATTTAATCAAAAAATAAACTTTGACCTTTCCCTTTCAAATAATGAAGAACACTCCCCTCTCCTTTTATTATAGAACAAAGACCAAAAAAAACCCACAAAAAAACAGAAGTGTCAATAAGCATAAGACAGCTGTAAGAAAGTAAATTAATGTGAACAATTATGTAATGATTGCTGGCTGTTCCTCATTAATAAAGATAATGTTCAGGGTGTTCTCTTTTTTCCTTTTTTTTTTTTTTTCTTTTTTTTCAGAAATCACCGGTATTTAGGAATACACTCTACACTGCTTTCTTTCTCAAGCCAACCTTTCCCCCTTCTAAATGACAGCATAAATAGACACATAAACTTCATCTGAATCGTTAGTGTGTGAGATACTGTTACCCTGCGGCTGCTGTAACTCACATATATTCCCTTCTTTCTATTTCAAATCTTTAAAATATTTTCTTTTTAAATACTTATAAAAGCACGTATGGTTGAAATAAAAATAAAGCACATACAGATGATATTTTCAAACACAGCGCTTTCATTACTAGAAGGAAAATAGGCATGTTCTGTTTCTCTGGGTCCAATATATATGTTCAGAAAAAAATAAAAACTTAAAAGAAAGATCAAGACTAGAGTGTAGAGCTGCTTTAAGATGTTTCAACTGTCACTTAGAAAAGAAAGGGCATCTTCTATTTTACTTTTTTTTTATTAACTTTATTGGGGTGACATTGGTCAGCAAAGTTACCAAAAGAAAAAAAAATGGCATCTTTTACACAGTCCAACTACCTAACATTAAAGTTTATGAAAGAATGTGCCTTCTATTGTTAGGAGTGTATACGTGATGACGGCAAGAAGTTGCTGATGACTTTCAACCTCTTTAAAATATGTTTGAACAAACATTCCTTTATTAAAAATACATACTGAATAGTTTGTCCTGACACCATTTATCAATATCAATGAAACCCTATGTTTTAGCCAACCCTAAACTAATAGAAATAATCTGCAAGGTTAATGCTGCCATAAAATCCTGCAAATCCAACACCAGACCCTTCCCTCCGTGAGTGAATTCTCAACTTTTAGGATGCCAGCTTCTTGTGACAGTTAAGACAAATATTAACGACAAAGTTGGAAAGTTTAACATGAAGCAAGGAGGTATATCTGTTTTAATTTGTCTTGCTTTTTTATCTTGCAGGACAATTAAAAAACTCTATAGGTCTCCTTGAGAACAGTGAGAAAGCTCATCAGTGTTTTTTCCTAATCTGGCAGATATCCATCTCCCTAAACTGCACTTTCTTGACAACATTGGAATTTAAGGGAGTGACCCCTACTCTCCATATGAAGGATTATACATCAAATGCAGCTGGACCACCACATAAATAGTTGTAATGAAGACAAAAGAGGACAGAGTTGGTGTGACATCAAATAAGAGCCCCGAGACCACATTTATAAGCCAGGTTCATGCACTGAACACATCTGCAAAATGTAGTAGGGAGAATTTTTCTGAAACAAGAGAGAAATTGCACAATGGAGCCACATTATAATGTACATTTAAGTAATGTGATCACAACTATATATAACTTGGCCAAAAAGATAAATAAATGGGAAAGATCTATTTATGTATCAAGGCAATTCTGCCAGCTATTTTCACAGGATGAACATTAAATTAAGAGACATGAAGCCACTCTTTCTTTAGCCAATCCCAGTTCTCTCGTCTTTCATATATTAAAAGCTTCCAGCATTGAGGATGACTCAGACAAATGTTATTTTCTACAATATGAACCCTAAAGACAAGCCAACAACTTCATTTATGTTCAAGCAAAAAAGAAAAAAAGAAAAGAAAAACAATTATCTATTGCAGTAGTGGAGGTATATCTAACTGGTGTTGACTTGTCAAGGACACAGAATTCCTTGGTCTAATATGGCAGCTGCCTAAGGAAGAATTCTTAAGGTAATTCTGTCTAATAGAATTTTCTCATTATACCCCAGTTTCAAAAATTAGTTCCTAACTATGTAAGATAAGAATTCCTATACCTTTTTTTACACAATCATTTTATTGTCAATAGAAATGATTCTTGGTACCCATTAAAGAAACCAACTGACAAACAAAAAATTTATTAAGTACCTACAGTATTACAAGCTAGATGCTATGGGCTATAAAAGAAAATATACTACATGATATCAATCCTCAAGTAAATTAGTTAAAAGAGTGGATGAAAATTGCAGAGGTGAGACCAAGAGTTTTTAGTATATAACAATCACAAATTATTTCATTCCATGAATTACATTTTAGAAGGATTGAAGAGCAAATGTTATGATATGTGATATGGAATAATCTGTGAAAATTTTTGTAAGTGGTGCTTGAAATTACTACTAAAAGAGGAGGTATGGATGAGTTAGAGTAAAAGACGTTCAATTTTGTAGGGTTACTGCTACATGGCTGAAAGACCAGTGAGGCCTAAATAGATAATCCTAGTTTACAACAATTTTCTAGCACACAAAGGAAGCTTAAAAGGGTAAGAATTCAAACAGAACAAATTGATTACCAATTATATTTTGCGATTCAAGTAGAAAATTTTGAAAATGATATTGAAATGTTCTCTGGCTTTTAGAAAAATCATCATCTGACACATTGAATATACATATTACCAATGGCTCTTGTATTTTTCACCAGTGAATTGGGGAGTTGTTCAGGCTACACACAGTGAAGGGAATTTTTGTTGATAATTTAAAGACCACAATTCACTTCAGAAAAATTGAAGCAGATCAAGGTCATACATTTGCATATAGTATGAATATCACTTAAAAAGTAAAAAACCCTAACAGAATTTCCAAAAGCAATTACATTGAAAGGAGGCTCAAAAGTATATAAAACACATATGTAAAACAACGGCACAATAAGACTGTTCCTTATTTTGACAAACTTTGTTAAACAAAAATTATGATCAATTCAGTGATCTACGTACAACTAAGTATGGTCTCGTCACAACAGGCAATACTTTTTTAAATCTCTTTTTACAAACATACAGTTGTTATTCATATTCAAAGAAATATGCTTATGTTAATACTGTTACACATGTAGGCTATTCTAAACTGTTAGCTGTGGACATGTTGAGTCTGAAAGACAGCAAAGTTCACTAATGTACAGACACCCTCATAAGAACAGCAGAAGAAACTCTGTAAGCACCAGAATAGAAATTCTGGTTGTCACGAAATAACAATATCTGGAAAGCAATAGGCCATTAGTGATAGCACAGCAAGTAGAAATGAAAATATCTTGTTTTGATCAAAGCTACCATGATGCCCAAGAGCCAAAGAGACAGGCCTGCAAACAAAAGACTCCATAAACATCAGCAAATCACAGAAGGTCTACAGAAGCCCATAGTCACGCAAGGATTGATTGTGGGAGCCTATATATCTCTTTCTGGGATTAATGCCCATAAAGATAGCAACACCATCATCAGTGTCATCTTCCAAACAAAAGACTACAATATAGAGAGAACAGTATTAATTATTGTCAAAATCACTTGCGCACTCAGCGATTTCAGTAGGAACAATCAGTTTAAGTGGCAGTGGCAACTTCTCGACGTAAAACACACTTGCTGCAATCTAAACTGGATTTAAAGAGAGGTGAGTGACTGCTTTAGTTGTTTAATCTAGTTAGATTTGAGCTAAAGTAGTGCACATTTTTAGAATGAACAAATCAAAGGCATAATTGTTTTTGTCATCTGCACAGCAATTTTACTCCTGAATGCATTGTTTTAGGCAGAAATTAGTAAAAATTGCATGCACTTCAGGTGCTGGGTAAATCACCCTTTTCCACACAGCCCAGCCTGGAGCTGTGAATGCTCCTTTTCTTATTATCAGTTAATAATTCTCTCTCATTGAAGCAAATTAGGAACTTGACTGTGTTAGAGAGTCCAGAACACTGCTAGAGGCAAAAGGGGGCTAAATGGCAGAAATTCCTCTCTGAGCAAGATGCATGAAGCACGACATTGTGTCCACCACAAAAGCCGCTCTGTATTTTTGATCCTTTCTAATTTAATTAGCCCAAGAGGTAGCGCATTAATTTGCCAAGAATTCTTCTGATGCGAAAGCTGCCCTTATTGCAATGAAGGGAAAAAATAACCTGCATGCTACAGTGGCATGCTAGTAATGAAAGGGGGTTATTTTTGTGTTACAAATGGCATTGCAGGGTTACAAGAGACCTTTAAACCTTTTTATCTCTGGTTAGGTCATATGTAACACAGTGTAACACAAAGCGCTAATTAACCAATTCTGATCCAGACATCTTTTAGAACACTTAAGAGAGTTACACAGTTAGAACCCGGGTCAAATGCACTGCTTTGTTTGCTTTTAAAAACTGAAAACATCTTCTGGTGTATATATTAAAAGTAGAACAAAAAGAGTCATCAATTGGCAGTTGAATCACTCTACGGACTCATCACTCTAGATATTTATTCTTGTCTCTGTTTTCTTTCTGTTTAATGATATTCTTTATGTGGGCAAGCTGGAGCCTTGAAGTCCCTTAGAAGGTCTCTTGGCTCTTTATGCTGTATTTGTTTGGTAAATTGTCTCCATGTTAATCTTCTTCATCAAATACTTGGAGTCAGTTTTGAGAAACTTTGATCAGATCTACCACCACCGAGCTTCTTCGTCGCCATGTGCTTCTGATATGCACTCATGCACTTGAATGGGTCAATTATTCACTAAAGGATGAGAAACATGCATCCGATAAGTCCTCCCCAATACTTTGAACTGTTAATTAAGCCTGTGCAATCATGTCTCCCATTTGTAGAACTATTTCTTTTCTAGAAATTACAGGATCCCGTTTAGACACTTTCAACACCACTGTTGCTTTCCCTTACCATTATCTTTCCCTGCTGCCTGGATGTGGCTGGGTAAAAACACTCGCTCTTAGAAACTAACTCAAGAAAACCAGAAGATTATTACTCTGTATATTTAATTTCCCTGTCTTTTTAATGAAAACCAGTAGAAGACAATAGCTTTAAAGGAAGGCATTGATAGCTCGCGCTCTCTCTCTCTCTCTCTCTCTCTCTCTCTCTCTCTCTCTCTCTCTCTCTCTCTCTCTCTCTCTGCTTCTGGCTGGAAATCAGTGGATTAAGGAGTGGTGGCATTTAGTATTTTCAGCTATGCATTATGGATACCTAGAGGGATCACAAGTAGCTTGTTTATGGCAGAGTGTTAAGATTTAGTAGCCAAACTGAGAAGAGGAAATTAGCATTGTCAAGAGGTAGAACAGGATGGATCCAGCCTTTGGGGAGTGGCCTGGGGTGAGAGGGCAGAGAGCAGAGGAGAGAGCAGAGAGGAGAAATTTTAAAAAAGAGAGAAAAGGAACAACAGTAATTGACTGTTAATTGCAAGGGAAGCTTAGGGGTTGGAGGAAGAATTGAATTAGAAGAATCTCTTAACCCAACCATATTTTCTCATGAACAACAGTACAAAATAATCTAGTTTCTTAAAACAGAGCTTGTCCTTTCAAAACATACTTTTTTAATGGTCACCTGCTTCCAGCTGTCTTTGTTTTAAACTAGAAATACTTTTTCATATTCATAACGTACAGTTTTTAAAACCTCCTTAAACTGATTAAAATTTTTTCTGAACTAAAAGTCTTTATCTTTTATATTTTTTGTAGGTTCTATTTAAAAATTGGCAGCTAAATAGTAAAATGACAGTTTTCTTACATGAGTTAAAAAGTTCATCTATGATGTTATTAATATCACACATGAACAAGATAACACAGCTGAGAATGTGCTTTTATAGATAGATGTTAAAAATGGTCTGAATTTTTCCAGGTTGTCCAAAAGATTTGAAAGGGTAAAAAGATTTTTTAACACACAGTAAATACTTCTGAAATAGTGAATTAAAATGAAAAACAGATGACATATTTATTCAGCTTTTGGCTTCTGTAACATCAAACAGCACATTTTCTTCAAATGGTTTCATCAGTGGACCGGTAACCTCTTAAATTGATTGACTCAAACATGTCACTTTTTTCATGATTGGAGGTTTATAAAATAGTCCCTAGTATTTTTCATTTGTCAATGCATTACATATCTCTCACAATAAATTACAAAATGGCTTTCATTCCCATGTTTTATCTACATATAATTTTGAGTTTTAAAATAAAATGAAGATAAAAATGTGTGAATAAAGTACTTACTGGTAATTTCCATTAAAGAAATAGATTGTAATTTGTAATTAATTTATTTTATTGTGTCAAAAAGAAGAACATTGATAAAGCCAATCTAAATACTGTTCACAGAAAGAAAAATCTGAGTATTATACATCTTACCAGGATGATATGTAGGCATACAAACTTATTCAAAGTAATAGATAAAGAGCAAATGATAGGTAGTTCCAAATTTGAGAGGGAAAAAATAGCAAAATCATTATTTTGAGCCAATATTTAATAAATGATTTTTAGAAACTGCTTTCAGTGACTTGATAAAAAAAAATTGCCATTGAATTCTAGATACCTTTATAATCTTAGCATATGCACAGCAGAGGAGAAACAACTGACCTATGTCTGCTTACAAGATAAAGCCAGTACCCTTAAATCTCAATCCTTCCTCCTAAAATTCTACAAAGCCTGTACCTGGATAGGTCTAAGAACACATACATTCCTTTATATTCTCCTTGTCCCTGGAAATCTGTTGATATTTAAACACTCTTGGTTAAGGCAAGTTGAAGAGGAATTACAATATAAAATCCTCTGTGGAGAAAAAGGAAGAAAGACCAAAAGCAAGAAACAGATTTCTTGCCAAACAGACCAAGGATGAAAAGGGGCATTTAGTCCTCTACACCTTGAGGACTGAGCGTGGGCCTGGAATAAACGCCCTCAGGTGATATATCATCCAGGGTCACAGTTCAAGCAGATGGCACACTGAAGCTTGGAGACTGAGAAGAGTTTAATAAAAGGTCACTTTACAAAATGAGGGCAGGGGAACTGGGGTGCAGCAGGGCCAGCAACAACAAGAGCTGGTACACCCTGCGACCTGAAGAGACAAGAGGGAGAGATGCCTGCCAAGGACCCCTCACTGGACAGGGGCCGTGGCTTAGCTAGTGGACCACAACCAGCCTGCAGCCACTCCCCAAGGAGGCACCTGACAAATATCCTGAAACAAATACCCTGACCCCACCCTCCACCCACCCTCTGCTGCCCACTGTTGTCAGGTTTTGAGTGAGACCAACTAGAAGGCAGAGGGCATCACTTACAATCAGCCTCCCTGAAACTGAGTGACTGAGAAGGGCAGTCGGAAGATAACCAGCACAGATGATTTTGAATGTACTTACTTGTAGAGAGAAAATATTTCTTAACATTAATACAAAATGTTAATGACCGTATGGAAGAACAACATAATGTCTTCTTGAAAAGAACATTTGACAGTATTCTAAGATAAAGAATATATCTATATACACCCATAGCACCCCCCACACACACTATACACACACACACACACACACACGAGTTACTCTCAAAAGAAAAATAGAAGTCAAATTACAAAACTAAAAAATATAATAATTATGACAATAAAACAAGAATGTTTATTTAAAATTATAGATAACTTTAAAACTCTACAAACAGACTTCATCTGTCTGTTATTAAGAAATATTCTCTATCAGGGATACCAGGGTGGCTCAGTGGGTTGAGCGCTCGCTTTGCAGCCCTAGGGTCCCAGGCTCAAATCCCAGCCCTGGCCCAGGAGGACCTACATGCTGAACTGGGGTGTACCCCCAGGTCAGTTCTTGCTGGAGCCCATGTGTGAGGCCCTCAGCTGGTTCCTACTCTGCACAGCCCCATGCCTACCTGTGGAGTGAAACTGTATTGAAAACTGATGATGCGCAGCTGTGAAGACTGCTCTGGGTCTTCCCCTTTCTCTCTGTCTCTCTTTCTCTCTGTAAGAAAGAAAGAAAGAAAGAGAGAGAGAGAGAGAGAGAGAGAGAGAGAGAGAGAGAGAGAGAGAGAGAGAGAGAGAGAAAGAGAGAGAGAAGAAAGAGAGAAAGAGAGACAGAGAGAAAGAAAGAAGGAATATAATCTATCCAGTTAAGGTATTATAAACTTTGAGAAACAACAAGAATGAGGAGAAAAATAAAAGTAAAACAAGAAAAGACAAATAACCGAGGGAAATTAATTAAAGCATAATTCTTTTCATTTTTTTCTTCTTTACACTGCAGCTCCAGAATATTAATGGTTAGATGCAAGAAATCCAAGGATCCTCCCACATTTCACTGCTCTTTAGGCCACTGTAGAGACAAAGCTTTTCCCTTCTACAACCCAGTAATTTCCACCCTTCTTTTTCAGCAAGCTTGGGAAGAACACATCTAGAAACACAGAAGTACTCTTCCCCAGTCAGGAGGAGGAAAATGAGGGACAGTGAAAAGCTATTGCCACAACCGGTGAAGCTATTTCAGATATAGATTTCTGTTCTCCACCCGTTACCCACCCCTTTCATCTTTCCCATGTGCAGGGATGAGGCTCCTTTGGACACATGAGGAATCCTAGGTCATAGCCTTCCAGAGGCAATCTACCTGTTTGCAAGCCCAATGGCCAGTCTAGTTTGAGCAGTCTTTCTCACTTTGCTGAGCTGGTCTTTGTACTGCTGAACACAATACTGTTTACTCTCTGTCCTGTCATGTTGGATACCACCTTAAGTATGTCTTGATTCCTTTCCTCCTTCTCTATTTGTAACATACATTCATTTCAGCTACATTTAGTGAGCACCAATATGCTAGCCTTTGAGCAAGGCTAACAATACAAAATAATGAACCAAGGTCAGCTCACAGTACAGTGAAAACAAGACATTGTTACACTTTCTTTTTCCACACCCCTGTATCCCAACATAACATATACTATATACCAATCCATATCGATAGCACATGTATGTATTATTTTCATAAATGAATACACATGTACATTAAGGTGACCAGACGTCCCTCTTTTGGCGAGACAGTCCCGATTTTTAACAATTTGTCCCATGTCCCGCGGCGTTTTAAAAAAGTCCCGATTTTTTTGAAATAATGCACGACAAGCTAGGGAACCACAGGAGATAGACCTAATTTTTAATCAAGAACCCCCTCCCCCCCGGTCAATGGTGTCCCACTTTACCAATGTTAAAACCTGTCACCTTAATGTACATACATAATCTGATCCTGAAAGACCTCCATTCCCTTGAGGAAAGATCTTCCCCCACTTACCACACTCTCTCCTGGCATCATCCCAACATCTACTGGCCTATTATTGAATTTCAATACAAAATCCAGATTTTAAAGAATTGAACATATGCCTAAATGTCAAAGCCCACTCAACACGGTAGACATAAGCTCATCCCTGGATGAGAGTTACCAGTGGTAGGAGTCAGGAATCCTCTCTGGAAGAGATGGAAGGAAGTAAATGTGTGCAGAGAATATTATAAGGATGTGGAAAAAACTAAATATTAAGATTCCCTTCACAAATACCTTGTATTTTTCCCACTCAGAAACCCACTGTTTACCAGCAAACAGCCCTTAAATTTAATCTGTAGAACTAAATTTTATAAGGACAAATAATACATAAGAAAACTCTTTCTTTGTACAGTCACCTTTTTCAAAAGCACCTGTCTCTATTTCTCCAGAGATATTAGAATCACCTAGAGAGCTTTAAAAACTATTGGGTCCAGGCCCAAACCAGGTGGGCCCAGGCATCGGTATGGTTTAAAACTCCCCAGCTGATACTAACATGTAGCCCTGGTTGTAAGTAAATATATATTTAGAGATATCATTATTAGTTGTGTGCCTATCA
>PVKE010039911.1:0-14816 GCA_004027555.1 Craseonycteris thonglongyai
TGTCTTTATCTGTAGCTACTTTGAATTAATAAATATTGTTAATAATTATCCATGTTCTTTTAATTCCCCTGGACGTGAGTTTTTTGGCCCTTTAAATAATTATTGTTGTTGTTTTTTACGTAGGTAGATAAGCCGTATATCTATATTTCAGTACGAGGTGTACTCAGCGAGCTATTGATAGATTAGCAAAAAGTAAGTCGTATTATTCTTTCATGGTAAATTTTCCTGGCCCCCCAAAAAAAACGTGAAAGTGAAATATTGAAATCAAATTCTCAGCTATACTGTGCATTTTTATAACAACTTTTTCATATTTATGAACAAATAGTACAACAACTTATACATTGCAGTTGATAAAAAAATTAAATTGCATTTTAAGTTAGTAAAGATCTATCTTGAAAAAAGTGTTGGAAAATCGAATTTTTTAGGTACCGCATGTACGGAATGCTGCTATCAAAAGTTGGGTCTGGAAATTTATTTTCTTCATGAGCCTATATCTCGAAAACTTAATAAGTGATTTAAAAAATAAAAAAATCGTTTGAACATATATTTTACTTATCTACCCATACCTTGCGGGAATGCACCTTATACTGAAACACAGTGTACAAACATAGTATGCATTTCACACCCCTTCTTCCCCCTTAGACTACGCCTATGACAACAAGTCGATCGCGACACACTTTTAAGATAAAAAGTAGATCTTATATACAGAGAAGTTGGCCACCCCTGAAATACACTAACACTAACAATAGCGTAGAAAATATTAATCTAAAAAAATGTTGCAAAAAATTCTCATATTTTAAAAACGTTTATGAATTTGTGTTAGACCACATTCAAAGCTATCCTAGGCCACATGTGGACTGTGGGTTGTGGGTTGAACAAGCTTGATTTAGACCTTTTTTAACTGTTCGTGTGTTTTACAATCCTCAAAACTGTTTGTCTCCAGAACTTTTTCATCTTCCACAACTGGAATTCTGTGCTCATTAAACAATACCCCATGGCCTCCTCTCCCCAGTACGTGGCCACCACCATCGTACTTTCTGTTCCTATTTCTGTTTCAGTCTCCTCTAGGTGCCTCATATAAGTGGAATCATACAGTATTTTCCTTTTGCAACTGGCATATTTCACTTAATATAATGTCTTTAAGGTCCTTCCATCTTGTAGCATGTGTCAGAATTTCCTGCCTTTATAGGCGGAATGATATTTTACTCTATGTACATACCACATTCTGTTTATCCATTCACTCATCAATAGACATTTAGATTGCTTACACCTTTTGGCTATTGTGAATAATGCTGCTATGGACATAGGTGCACAAATATATATCCTGACTTGCCGGGAACACTTTATTGATAATTTTATCATCCAATTGTATATTTCCAAGTCCTTTCAGTTGGTCTTCACTACTCCTTACAATTTTATGTCTCCTCTAATTTTGTCTTAATCTTCACTTTTAAAATGCTAATTCTTTCCTGACAGGTATTATTGTCCTCATTATGCAGATGCAAACTCTGTGGTTTCTCAAGGTCAAAAGGCTAGAACGTGATAAAGTCAGACTTAATAATACAAATATATTGATTCCTACAAGTGCTTTTTCAACTACACTGGCCTTTCTTTGTAACTTTAGGTTCATTACTTTAGCACAGCTGTTTGAGACCCTAGATGCACATTAGAGTCACCTGCGCAGCTTTAAAAACAAAATCATTATAGGGTCCCACCCTAAACCAATTAAAGCTCTTGCTTGCAGGGCTGCAATATATTTGAAAAGCATTCCAAGGGGTTCTAATAAGCACCTAGGGTTGGAAAACATTGCATTAGCACCTTCCTCTAACTATCAGAGAAAGCTTTAGTATTATTTAATCAGCATGTAAATTTCTGTTCAGGACCTCCAGTTTAAAAAAATTCAGAAAGTACCACCTGCATATTGTAAATTAGAAAAAAAACCCAATAACTCTATTAATGCCATCCTTCTGCACTTCAAATATGCCCCTGTATATTTGATGGACCTAAGAGTCTGCTTTTGGTTGTTATAGCAACAAGGCAGATGGGAAAGGAATGATCCAATGCATTGCCCTGGAAGTCTTCACTCCCCTCTGCCCTCCTGCAGAGAGCAAAGCTTTTTTTTCTTTTGCCCATTCAAGCAAGTTATTGATTAAATGAGCACTTGCAGGGCAGATCCATGGAGACTGCTGTCTCCAACATTGCTCGCGGTGGTTGTCACGACCTCTACCTTACAGGGTTCCAACCAGGGCCAGGCAGGCACCCACTGAGTCACAGCTGTTCCTGGAGCAGTTGCAATTCCAACTTCCTTCCCGTGAAGCAATAGACTGGAGAGCACTTAGTGAGGATGAGGTCATGTTTTATGAGATTTTATACAAAAACAGAAAAAAAAGTTTGGCTTACTTTCCTAGCTCTAATAACATAGTCTGGTTGTCTTCTCTTAAAGCAGTTACACTTCAAAGAGATGCATTCTACTAGCAAACAATTACACACTATGGTAAACTGTTAGCAAAAACAGCCTGAATAATTTCTCTTGCTGTATCCACATTCTCGTGCAATATGACAGCGTCTTTCAGCAAGAGATGAAAACCATGAGGCTGGGCTGGTCTTGTGACTTGTTTGGCCTTCATAAGGTGGCAAAACTGGCAGTGTGCTAGTTCTAAGCCTGGGCAGACAGGGGCCTTGCTATTTTTTTTGCTCTTTTGGGAATTTTTTCACCATCACCATGAAAACAAGGCCAGTGCCCTGGACAATTAGAGACCAGAGGAGGCAGAGATGAGTAACTGAGGCACCTGTGGATCAGCCAACTCAGCAGCAGTCACAGATCCACAAGGAAGCTCAGCCCAGAGCAGAAGGGCCAATAGCAGAGCCCTAGCCCCAGCACACTCACAGAATAATAAGCCAAAGAAATGGTTACTATTTTAAGCCACTAACTTTGGGGTGATTTATTTATTACACAGAAAAAGTCATGTGATACGTACACGTCAAGGAACATAGTCTTTATTCTCTATTAAGTTTATGTGACTACAAACATTTCCTGAGTAGAGGCCTAATCTGTGAGAAAGAAATAAAGTGAGATACAATTCTTGCCCTTCAGAAATTTATAGACTTCTTTGAGTAATGGGGGCAGCCTGGGCCTTTTTTAATCTGGATAAAGCAGCTCAGGCTTGCTGAGGAGTTCTAAGAATGTTTCAAATTGAAAAAAATAAAAATTAAAAAAATCTGGAGGGCAATGACCTAAATGTACTAGAGAGATTAAGTTAGGATTCACCAATAGGGAAGTGATGAGAGAAGCTATGCAAATAAATGAGAATTCCGGGAAAGCTGGGATGGCTCAGTGAGTACAGCGCTCGCTTTGAAGCCCTGAGGACCGAGGATCAAATCCCTGCCCCCGCCCATGCGGACCCACATGCTGAACTGGGGTGTGCCCCCAGTTCAGTTCTTGCTGGGACCTATGTGGGGGGCTCCCGGCCCAGTTCCTGCCCTGCACAGCCCTGTGCCCACCCGTGGAGTAAAACTATATGGAAAACTAATGTCAACTATGGAGACTGCTCTGGGCCCTCCCCCTTCTCTCTGTATCTCTCTGTCTCTGTTTCTCTCTGTCAAAAATCAGTAAAATAAATCTTTAAATGAGAATTCCAAGAGACAAATATAAACCAAAACGATTATCTAGCACATTGATATTGGGATGTCTACATGTGAGGGACATGGGGAGAAGGAAGACAGAATGTTGGAGACTAAGGACCAGGACAGGGTGGTATAATGGACAATATATTGTGTACCTTTTAAGGTTCATGGTTTACAGATTATTTATTTTGCTCCTTAAGTGCAATGGGTTCAGTACACTGTATTCTCAATTGATAAAGCATAAGTTTTGCAAGGCTTTCTTGTTTTACATCTTTATTCCCTTTTACTTCAACCTCCATTTCCATTCATTTTTCTGTAATTGCTGGAATTATCTTTGGAAATATCTAAGACAGAGTAAACCTGGTGGTTAAAGTGAATAACTGGCCAGGGCAATGGCATTTGTCCCAACACCTGGTAAATTTCCTCTTTCAATGGTAGTTACTTGTCATCTCTAATCATTCTTTGACTCATACAGCAAATATTTATAGAGCATCCACCTCATGCTAGAAATTGCTCTTGGCACTCCAGATTCAGTTGGGAGCAAGAGAGACATGATTCTTAATTCCACAGACCTTCTGTTACACCAGAGCTACATGATGAAACTATAAACAGATATAGGAACAGGATAGCTTAGGATAATAATTAAAATGAGAGCATATGACCTCTTTCGGGTGGAAGTTACTTTAGGTGACATAGTCAGAGTAAGGCTCTCTAATAAGCTAACATTTGAGCTGAGATCCAAATGATAAAAAGGAATATCATGGATTAACCCAAATAAAGACGGGTCCAAGCAGAAAGATGGACAAGTGCAAAGGCCGTGAAATGAGCAAACAGGCTCAATCAGGGAAAAGTTACCATGACTGGAGTAGGCTGGTTGAGGGAAAGAGCAGGAGTAGAGGCAGTTGAAGAAGTAGGCAGGGCTCAGTCCTGTTGGCTATGCCAGTGATTTGGATTTTAAGTGAACACAGTAAAGAAGCCAAGAGACAACAAAATCAGGTAGGCAAGACTATGCTACGCGTTACATTTTGGGAAAGCATTTTGTCTACTGTGTACAAATTGGATTATGGGGGAGCAAGAATGAGTTCTGTGTGCAGTTAAGAGACTGTTAAAACAAGTGTTAGGGAAGATGATGGGTGGCAGGTACATGGAGAGAAGGGAGTAAGTTTGGGAAACAGAAACCAGTAAACAGAGGAAGCATTTTGAATTTATAGAACTCATATTACGAACTTCTTAAATGAAGCATGCCCTTAACACAAACAGGCTATAAACGCACAATGAAATAGGTGTCATGAAATAGAAAGGTGACAAGTTCACCTCATTTCTTATACTTAATGGGTGAAAAAAATGGGCAGTTGATTTAATTATTCCAATTCTTCAAATTCTTCGAAGGCTATGACTTTTTTTTTCAAAGAGAAATGATTCTGTTTAATAGTGAAAGTTGTAACATTTTCATTTATAGGCAGACTAAAACGAGGAGTCATTTTCAGGTAGACTTTGCTCTCTCTTTCTTAGAGAAATTAATGCTGCTCAGGGCTGTCGTTATGGTAGAAACAACGTGAGGCACACTGGGTGGCGAGTGACTTGCTCTCTACCCTGAATGTGCGGGCAGTTGAGAACGCTGTTCACAGAGTAACTTCTCTTTTGAGTGTGTGTTCTCTCCCCAGGGCTTGCTTTATGGCCAATTTGGTGTCATTGTGCATTTTGCACTTAGAACCCAAGAAACAGTGTCACAGTGTCTCTGACAGGGTTAATAGCAAATAAAAATGTGATTAAAACCATTTCACTTGGGCATAGCCTCACTTTTGTGATATGCCTGCCATAAATACTGAATAGTTGTCATTAAGAGAAAGCACCAGACAAAACTAAATTGAAGGACCACCAGACTGTCCTTTTCAAAATGTCAAGCTCGTGAAAAAATGAAGAAAGGCTAAGAAATTGTTCCAGATGAAGGGAGGCTAAAGAGAAATGTCAACCATATGCAATGTTTGATCTGAAATCAATTTCTGGATCAAAGAAAAAGAAAAATGCGATAGAGAACATTATTGAGAGAATTTGTGCAATTTAAATATATGGACTCTATATGGGATAATATTGTACCAATGTAAAATATCTAGGACTTAGCCATTGTGTTGTAATTACATAAAAGAATGTCCTTGTTTTTAGGATATGTGGCTAAAGTATTTAGACATAAAAGGTTGTCAAGTTTGAAATTCTGAAGTGGTTTAGCAAGAAAAAAATACCAGGAAAAAATGCATAGACATAAGGCAAGACATTTCATAAATCTAGATAAAGGATATACAGGTGATTATTGTTTAATTTTTGAAACTCTTCTATGAGTTTAAAATACACAGTTTAAATAAAATGCTATAAAAGTTTTAAAAAATGCCATTTTACTTTACAGGTCACGTCATAGACTGTAGCTTATACCTCGGGCAAAGGCCAAAATTAGGTAATTCTAATGGTGACCACTCACACATAAGGAAAGAATACAGGACAAGGAGAAGCGAGGGCCCTGGAGTCACTGCAGAGTCTTCTGGAATCCCTTTATCCAGAGCTTCTGGGTGACGATGATACCTGAACCTCGTCTCTCCCAAGTACAGTCCTGCTTCTGCCTTCTCCATTTGTTCAGGATCTTTCTGTTTTCTGTCTATGACTGCTGGGTGGTTTTCTCCCCTCAGCACCTCTTTTAATGTCTGAAGTTCTATGTTCTGCTTCTGGAATCATCTCTGATTTTAGCCCCCTTGTTTGGAAAAGCTGACTGGCCTTGTGGCCCACCTCAAGAAACATTACGTGATGATTGACATGCTGGTACGTGGAATGACACGCCACAGGGGCTGTCCAGCTGGACATGGAATGGGGCAGAGCATCAGAGAGGAGGGTTCTTAGGAGCTGCAGAGGCCTGGTCCTGTGATGACACTCTCCACAGTACTGCATTCGTATCCACGAGAGTTGGGTTGCAAATTTAGCTGTTCAGGATTGAGCTCTGTGACCTTGGACTACACCCTTAACCTCTCTGAGCTTCATTTTCCTCACCTGTAAATTGATTGCTGAGGACCTTCTGGATCTAAAATTAATTATGATGCTTCAAATTTTCTAATTCAAATCTCTTCTCGTGACGCCATAGAGTGCTGCAACCTGGAGATTGTTCATGAGAAATGAAAGTATCAATTAATCACCAAGACATATTCTGAGCAGGTTCTACGTGCTCTGTCCCCATTACAGGGGTTAAAATTTAGAATCCTCCAAATCAAATACAGGTATATCTACTTTCAAATATTGGTTCTTTCTGTTCTTGCTTGCTCTGGGAATTAGGACGAGTTATTTAACCTGCCTAAAACCTCAACTGACTCAGCTGTAAAATGTGAACTATAATGGTACTTATTCTAACGGATTGAGATTAAATGAGAAAGTGCATATAATGCCACATAATAAACATCCATTCAAAATAGTATTTCTAACTACTATTAATATATTCTATTGTAGATGCCAGGATAGCTCAGTGGTTGAGCCCTTGCCTGGCAATCATGAGGTTTGGGGTTTGATTCGTGGCCCCAGCCACACCAATGCAACCCCACATGCTGAACTGCAGCCAAACTGGTAACCACCAGGATGGCGTGGTGGGGGAGGTTTGTGCCTCCCATGTGGGAGGCCCCTGGTTGGGTTTCTGCTCTGTGCAGCCCCATATCCACCTGTGTGTAATGAAACCATGTCACAACTAATGATGTACGACTATGGTGAGTGCTCTGGGCCCTCCCCGCTTCTTGCTTTCTCTCTCTCTCACTCTCACTCTCTCCTTATCTCAAAACAATAAAATATAAATAAATTTTAAAAGTATTCTATTATTATTTAAAATATAAGAAAAATCCCTTTCATCCAAATACACAAATTGAAGTTACATGACTGAAGTTTATTTAACAACGAGACAACAGTGCAGACAGGAAAGAAATTTAGTGATAATAATGGTGTGAAGAGACAAACAAGATTTTAGTAGATGAAAGAGAATGGCCAGTTCAGGATGGGTTTGGACTTATTCCTGGCTTAAATATGTCAAAACACTATTAAAATATGTATATTAATATAATATCTTTATTTTAAAATGCATTAAATAAAAAATTAATACATGGATACAGCTAACTTGTAAAAATAATTTCAAGTAATGCATATTTAGGAAAATTCTTCTTTATTGTCTAACCAAATCTCACTCTTTTCCTCAGATATAATCACTATTATCACCTGGAATGAATTTGTTCAGGTTTTTGTTCTTCTATTCATTTAGGTGTAAATATTCTAAAACTGAGAAACACTGTGGCCAAGATGAGTAGAAGCCTCGTCAGCAAGGGCACGGGGCTGTGGTAATGACAACTGCGGATTTCCTGTCAGTGGTATTTTCAGAATACCAATGTGACATTTTCTTATTGTCATCATGGTGACAATAAGGAAATGTCACAACGTAACACTTTGTGACTATTATACTTGCTCATTGTTCCTTTTATCAATATAAAATACTTCTTGTTTCTTTCATGCTTTCTGATTCAAATTTGCCTAGAAATATTACTTATGAGCTATCTTTTGGTAACATTTATCTAGGATAGCTTTTATATCCATTTATTTTCAACCTTTTAACAGGGTTGTATTATAACTATACCTCTTATCAATAACATACAATTGGGCTTCTTCAGTTTAAGTGCTATTTTTTTGTAGTGCTGGGATTTCTTTTTGTACAATTGTTTTGCGTGTTCTCACTTTCTCGGCTCACTCTATTCTCTCCTAAAATGTTTATAATTTTTGTCTTGCCCTGGATTCTGGCAGAATTCTTTACCTTAGTCCCCTAGTCTATGAATTTATGTTACATCGATGTCTATTTTGCTGTTTAGCCTATTACTTAGTTTTTCATTTCAACAGTACATTGAAAGGTTTCCAGATCTCTAATTGATTGTGTGTGTGTGTGTGTGTGTGTGTGTGTGTGTGTGTGTGTGTGTGGCTACAATATTCACTTAGATTTGTCTGAGAACAGAGATCATAATTATTTGAAAATCCTCTTCTGCTTGCCATATAAACTCTGTTTCTTCATTGCTGAGTTTGTTGCTCATGTTGTTGGCCCACTCAAATATTTTCCCTAATTTTCTATTGACTTGACTCTCTGAATATTGCCTGTTCGCCATGACCCTCATTAATGATTACACTGGATCAGGGGGAGCTGAATCTAGTTGGGGTGGACTGTAGCCACTCTCCAGGTTTAGAAATAGAAGGTAGACACAGAGTATGTTGTTAGGCAGAGCATGCCATCTTATGGACATGAGTAATTTCCAGTACTCTTTTTGGTCACCATCTTGCTGAGTATTGTCCTACCTTTCCTACCCAGATGCCAGATTCAGTTCTTCTGTTTTGATGAAGAAAGTTCTGTTGAGCACTGTCTAGTCCTGCGAAGATGTGGAAGGGGAAGGAGGGTCAACTGGCTTGTCTGTTGGCCATATCCCAACCAATGGCCCAGAAGCCACCTCACTCAGGTCCTCTCTTTCTTCAAATTTTGCCACCTCTGGGCTGTCAGCACCCATGAAGGCATCCCATATGTTACCAAAATCCTCTCCTGTATGGGATTTCAGTTTTTATGGTACAATTTCATTTTTGTCTTCATCTACCAAAACCATTTCTTGATTTTTCAATCTGATTATGTATTTGTTTTTAACTACAGTAGACTCTCAGTTAACTGGTGCCTGTGGGGATTGGTAGATGCTAGGTGAATGTAAGTAGACTCTCCATTAACTGTAACTCAAGCAAATGGCACTCTTAATCAACTGGCAAATGCTTTTTGTGTGTGTGGGTTGCTTGAGAGTGCTGGTTGCTTGACTTCTGGTTAATGGAGAGGCTACTGTATATATTTCTCCTATAATTCCTAAGATTGTGCAATGGGAAGAAGTTATAGAATATTATTAGGAGCCTATCTCTTTCTGAATAAACTTTTTAAAAACTGTTTGTGTTTTTTTAAGGTTTGTTTTCAAAGAGCACAGGAAATAGTGTTGGGTTTATTTATTACATGGATTTATCTTTATATGCTATCAGCATTATATTTCAACTTCTTGAAAGCAGATTGCATTATAGAGACGCTCTTATTACAAGAGAAATCTTTGAAGAATGCCAAGAGTTATCTTGGCAGAAATCCACAGTAAACAGAGCTCTGGCTCAAAGAGATCACAATATGCATTGTCCCAGATGAATGACCCTGGAAAGGAGACAAAATTCTGCATCTGCCAGCATTCGGTGTGAGTGCACACACACATACATGCATATGTGTGCTTTTAATAAAAAGGTTTTATTTGCAGTTTCATGCTAATTAGTGATCAGTGATTGGTCAAGATTAGAAATTCAATTAGAAAATAAGTGTAACAAGGAACTGTATATATCCCATGAAGAAGATTCTCCTAGGGAGGGAAGATAAAATATATCTTCCCCCATTTTCTTCATAAAATAGCAAATTCAAAGTTAAGGTCCTGCTGTCTTGTATATAAAGCAGATTTCAAAAAACCTCTAGCCATTTATTCTGAGTAGCAATGGTATACTCTCCCCTCTTGGACTCTCTTCCACGCTTATCATTCATTCTTACACTCACTATATTAGTTTATTTGTGTTTTGCAATGAGCCACCCCAACTGTTAGGGACTTAAAACAACAGCCATGTATTTAGTTCAGGAGTTAGCTGGTGTTCTTCTATCTGGTCTTGACTTGGCTGAGCTCAATTGGGTTCATTTATGCATCTGTAATCAGTTAGTGATTTGGCTGAGGGCTCCTGGATTGCTGGCTTCGATGACAGTAGCAAGTGGTCTGATTGGCCACATGTCTCTAATCATCCAGAAGGATTATCTTCTGATCCTTCACTCAAAGGCTGGGTGCTGGCTTCTAATGGCAGAAATAATGCAAACCCCAAAGCATGAGACTCCTCAGAGCCTCAGCTAGTCTTGCCCTTGTTAATGTCCTATTGGTCAAAGCTGGTCACATGGCAAAGAATATATTCAAGGGTGAATGAGTGAAAGAGTTTGTGGCAATTTTGTAAACTAAAAAGTCATATTTTAATTAATTCTGTTAATCTAGTTTATCTATAAACATTAAAGATTTCTTCACAAAGTTGAAGGTATTAAAAAAAAAGTCATGGGAAAGTTACAGCAATCACATTGCAATGTCTTATTGTGACGTAATATGAGATTAGGTAGGAAAACTGAGTCCCAGACCCAGGTCACCATTTTTTTCTCAGTGTGATTTCTGGCAAATCACTTAAGTTTGGAGTTAGCTTTTTAACATTTAAAAGTAAGGGATTGGATTTAATTATCTCTGAGTCACTTCTTCTCACTTCATTATTGGTAAAAAAATATATATACATTTGACTTAAAATGGATAAAAGCAAACAGCTTTATCTGGAAGAATTTACACAAATTGCTATATTTCGTCTTTTTAAGTGTAGAAGAACACCCTCACCCCAAATATTAGCATGAATAAAAATTTTATGCAACAAGAAAAAAAATTTTACAAAAAACAAACAAACAAAACACAAATTCTTATGCATCCACTGAAATTTCCAGAATTTCTATTCCAGAAAAATGAGGTTTTAAGTATTCCCAGATTTGGACTTTGGATACTTACTCCCTTCACCTCTCCTCCCCCAAAAAATCTTTCATCTTTTCTCAAATCGGCTTTTACCACTGTCTTTGATCAGATTTACTAAGAGGTCAAATCATTTGATTGGGGCTCTACCTTCTTGCCTTGCTACGCAACTCTCTCAACCAAGATTAAATTTGACCTCACTGAGGTAGACTGTCTTAAACCTTCCTTTTGTTCTTAGTAGCTAGTGGAGTGTCACATGTTGATCATGAATAAACATTGATTGAATGAAAAGAATAAAATTGAGTTCATTTTCCATACTGAGTTGAAGAAAAAATCTGTTTCTCTGAGGAATGTAACAGCACATTTTTTGAAAACTGAAAAACGGTGGAGGCTGCACCTCTAGCCCAAGTTAGAGGTTTTCATCCTTCCACAAGAAACTGATTTGATTTGCTGTGTCCATGACAGGCAAGGAGCAAGCTGCCCTGAAAGGTGACAGAACACAAATCAGAGATCCCTATCTGTTTGGAATAAAGAAGGAGGTAAGGAAATGGAAGGTCAACCACCTCCCAGGTATCACCTATCTGGAATATTGAAGTCACTTAAACCACAGCTCTCTAAGTTTGAGCTCAGAACTGGGCCAGCCCTGCCAGCTGAAGGGAGGCAAACCCGTTTGCGTAGCCCTCTTGGTCTACATCTGTGTACCACAGCCCTCCTGCCATCCACATAGTGAGCACCAGGAGGAGCCAGGTGGGAAAACAGCTCCATCACACTCACCTTGCATCATCAGCAGGTGATCAGAGATTTTTTTTTTAAGCCATTGGTTTTCCATCAAAAGTCTGTCATTATTCTATCTTGGGTTTTGGCCAAGATTATCTCTGAAGATAAAAGATGAAAATAATTCAACTCATTTTGAACTGTGAGATTTCTGCCATTTAATTTAAATAAGTGACAATATCAACAATAACAAAAATACCCATTAAATAGCAAAGAAAAAAATCTTGTCATTTTCATTAACTCACAGTAAAACTACAGAAAAAATTTAATGAAAGATAACAGTGGTTAACCCAGTGAAGCGGGTAGTAATCATTCTTGCTGGGGAAAGATATCTGATTTGGAAAAAATTACATTCAACAGATTCATGTTCATTTTAAACCTCCGCGTGTGACTAGTAATGAAAATTCGAGACCTTAAGTTTCTGATTAAAATTGATTTAGGGATGGCCTCATCTAAAGCCAAGGAAATGCAATAGAAATCCTTGTTATCTCTCTTGCATGGTTGTTCTTCAGTTAATTAATTAACCCTTAATTGCTCCACATTATACTTCTGTGAATGAGGAACCTGGCAAAGTACTGCCATCTTAACAAGAAGGAATGCAAAGCAATGGGATGTAAAATGATCTCTTAAGTCACAGAAGGAATCCATATTAGAACTCAGGGCCAAATGCACGCCCTCTCAGCGTCTTCTTTGCAAAGAGAGGCTTCCCCTGACTGAGCAGATGGTTGTTTTTCTCTCTCCACTGAAGGCAGCCTTTTTAGCTTAAAGCAGGAGTTAGACTGTGAACTGAATTGTCTGCAGCCTTTCAAGACAGGCAGCTACGATGCCACGAAGTGCTCGAATTTCCACATGGTGAACTGCTTACAAAGGGATTGTAAAGGACAGAGGAAAATGATTATATACAAACATGTAATGATCTTTATCTTCTTATGACCGGCTGCATTTGAACTATTTATTTTCCAGCCTTCTAAAAAGGATCTAGAAATTCAAAGTTGGGAACACATTTCAGAGCATTGTGCAGGCAATGCATTGTGATTGCTCAGTCACATTCAGATTCTTTTTAAGCACTTTCAAATGGTTCTTCCAAACCATCTTGAGGAATTAGAGTAAATGAATGTTTGGGTGGATATAAAACACTCCTGGGTCCAAAAGCTCTTTATTTCAAGATGCAAACGACAAAGAGAAATTATAATCAGAATAAATCCGGAAAACTGGAAGGAGTAGGTGCTCTTAATAAACTGGGAAAGAGACTGTGACATCCCATCCGAAGAGTAGAAACAATGAGGCTCCGTGGCTTTACCTCCATTCAAATTCATAGCAGAATAAATCACCAGTGTCTGAAGCACCGCAGAGCAAGTATGAGCATGACGGGCACAGAAGGAATTACTTGAAGGCACAAACCCAGCTTTGTCAGGCCGGCTCACTGAAATCCACTCTAATTGACTTTTGAACCGTTCAGAGGAAAAAAAGAAAGACAAATACCCTATAAGCAGGTATTTCCTATTCAGTGATTTTAGCAAACACTGGACACTTGGACACAGTTGCTTCTCTTGGTCCATACAAGCTGCCATTGTGCTACAGCTGGTGGACTGGTGGGTAACTGGGGACTCAGGGAGCGTGCTTCCTGCCATCCTTCACTGCACTGCAGGGGCATTCCATTTTCGTGAACCCTGATGTCGCCTGGGAAAAGAACCCTTCCAGCTCCTGCTTAAGAGGGGTGAAGTTAAGGTCCCATGTTCTTAGTCAAATTGTCTTCTAAGCTGTTATGGGCTGACATGTGTTCACACGTCCCTCCAATACTGTGTAGAAGGCCTAACTCCCAGGACCCTAGAATGTGACTATATTTGGAAATAAGGCCTTTAAAGAGATAATCAAGTTAAAATGTGACCCCTAGAGTGGGCCTTAATCTGGGCTGACTGTTGCCCTTATAAGAAGAGGTAATTTGAACACAGAGACATCAGTGATGCACAGTCACAAAGCAAAGGCCCCATGAGGACACGACCCTCTGCAAGCCAAGAAGAGAGTCCTTGGGATTTCCCCACACATCCAAAGACTTCCAGCCTCCAGAATGTGAGAAAATCCCGTTCTGCTGTTAAGCCCCACAGCCTGTGGAATGCTGTTGTGGCAGCCCGCACAGACTGAGGTGCCAGCTCTCCATCCAGCCGGCTGCTCAGCACTTGTCTGCTCGTGAGCAGACAGCCTGTGTCCCTGCACGCAATGGAGTTCAGCAATATTCGCTACAGGAGTGAATGAAAGAAATGGATTTTCTCTCATCGTTACAACTCCATCGCAGGATTGTGGTTAGAAGGACCTGTCAAGTACTTAGAACACTGTGGCGGGCATATGGTAAGCCCCATAAAAGTGTTTGCATTTACAATGTTTACCATTAAGCTTGGGACCAATTTTCATTTTCTAGTGGCTTTGTAGACAATGATCCTTAAAGCAGGCAGTGAGCACCATGAGAATTTTACTTCATGCATTTCCAATAGGACTCAGGCTATTTTTCTCTATTATAGACCCAGATGCTTTGTGGACCCCCAAAATCACAGAAATTAGACATGGATAAGCCAGGTCCCATCACATCCGGTTTAGCATCCAATAGTTGGATTAGGTTGTATTATGACTTTTGGGGGTGGGTGTCAAGAGCAGTCTCCATAGTTGCACATCATTAGTTGTGATACGATTTTATTCCATGGCTATAATCAACAAGACAAGGGATAAAAAGTGCTGGAGAGGCTGTGGACAAAAAGGAACCCTCATACACTGCTGGTGGGAATGTAAACTGGTACAGCCACTATGGAAGGCTGTATGGAGATTCCTCAAAAA
>PVKE010039912.1:0-14816 GCA_004027555.1 Craseonycteris thonglongyai
TCATAGGCTTAAAATCCTTTAATGACTTGCCAATGCCCTCAGGATAAAAACTAAATTCCTTAGCAAGGTATTAAAAAACCTTTCACTATGGGTCCAATCTACCAGTCTAGGCTCATTTCTTGACACTCCCAACCTCACACCTCATGCTTCAGTTTATTCTGACTCCTAAAGTAAGTACTTTTATCCCTCTGTGCTTCTGTACTTGCCTGGTCCTTCTCTCTGGCATATGCTTGTCATCCCTGCTTGCCTAAATTAACATGTATTCATTATCCATCTACCCCTCAAATATTTACTTAGAGCCTATTATGATCCTAGCCTTGTATTTACAAAACAGTACAAGGCCGCCCCTGGCATAGAGTTCAAAATTCTGCAAAAGAATCATACTAGCAATGAAAACATGTGATGAGTATAGAAACAGAGTAATATAAACAGATTATCACAGACCGTGGATGAACAAATAACACATAATTCTATAAGGACTATTATAGAGCTCAAGAAAGGCTTCTTGGAAGAAATGAAGAATAAAGTCTTAAAGGATAAGTAAGAGATAGTTAAGTAAAAGTGTGGTAATAAGATACTGGGATCTTATTCCAGTATGTTAATGGAACAGAAAGAATGTAATAGCAAAGTGGGGTGTGTATGTATGTATAGCATGGGTGGATTGGGGGGGCTTTTGGGTAGACAAAAAGCTCTTCATGTGGTGAGAATGTAGAATAAGAGGGGGCAGAGCCCAAATGAAAGTGAGTGTAGGAGGGAGAGGTAAATAGGAGTTAGATGACAGAGACTTTATCTAGAGGACAGAGAACACTAAAGAGGGTTTTAAGCTAAAGAAAGGAGGTAGGTAAATTTACATTTTAGAGAAACCTCTCTAGAGGCTACATGAAGAGATTTCAGGGCAATGGTCTAAGCATGCAATGATGAGAACCTGAAACAAGAGATAGGTGTTATGAATAGAAAGTAGGTAGTTTTATAAAATGTTTAAAGCTTAAAACAGGGATATCTAATCTTTTGGCTTCCTGGGCCAAATTAGAAGAATTGTCTTGGGCCACATGTAATATTCACTAACACTAATGATAGCTGATGAGCTAAAAATAAAAATAAAAATAAATGGCAAAAAAAAAATCTCATAATGTTTTAAGAAAGTTTATAGGAGATACAAGGATAGCTCAATAGGTTGAGTGCTTGCCTTGCAACCGCAAGGTCTGGGGATTGAATCCCAGTGCCAGCCCATGCAAACCCATATGCTAACTGCAATGTAAATAGTAACTACCAGGATGGTAGCAAAGGTTCTTGCCTCCCATACAAGAGGCCCCAGTTCGGTTCCCGCCCCACATGGCTCCAAATTCACCTATGTGGAATGAAACTATGTCACAACTAATGATGCACAACTATGAAGACTGCTCTGGGCCCTTCCCCCTTCTCTCTCTATAACTTTCTCTCAAACAATAAAATAAATCTTAAAAAAAAAAAGAAAAGAAAAGAAAGTTTATGAATTTATGTTGGGTCGCATTTAAAGCCATCCTGGACCGCATGTGGCACATGGGTCAGAGGTTGTACAAGCTTGGCTTAAAAGATGATGAGGTAGGTCAGTTTGGTGACATTTACACTATGAATTATGACAGACATACAAATAGAACAATCTAGTGAGTAGATAGTTTTGAAGTGCTGAAGTCTAGAGTGAGTGGCTATTAAAACAACGGAGGTTAAATGAGTGCTAATGTCACCTCTTGAAAGGAACCTTCAACTCCAGTTTGAGTTAGATATTTATCTTAGGTGTTTCCACAGCACTCTAAATTTACTTTTTAAATACCAATTATCATATAATTTTGTACTTATTGACTTATCTGTTTTCTCACTTTATCTGAAGTCCTTTGGGAGCAAATTCAGTGCCTGTTATTTCTTTAATCTCCAGTACCTAAAACAGTGCTTAGGTACATTGACTAGATGAAGGAAATAGACAATGTCAATAAGTAAGTGCTGTGGAGTAATTATTAATTATCAAGCACTTGCTGTGTGTTATGCATTGTTCTAAGTTCTTCATAAATTTGTATATCCTTTAATCTTCATAATCCTAAAACAGATTTACTATCATCCCAATTTTGCTGATTAGAAACTAAAGCCTAGAAAGATTACTAACATACTCAAGGTTATACTACAGTAGGCAGTGAAATCAAGATTTTAGTTCAGGCATAAGGAATAATAAGTAAATAAGGAAGTAGAAAGGGATAGTTCTACCTAGTGGACAGTGACATTTTGAGCTGCTCCAGGATAATAGATAGGAATTTATCAGATGGAATAGGGAGAAAGGAAACACCTAAGCAGGTAATAAATAATACTGAATCATCAAGGTCCTCAGATACTTATATAAATAGAAAGAAAAGAACACCATTTTCATGGTTACTTTTAATCCTACAGTTTGAGATAACTTTCAGGACTTGGAATCGTTAATAGATATTTAGATAAAAGAGTGAATGATCTACCAAGGCAGAGGAAATGAGGTAGAAAAAAAAGAGGAACTTGTGGGATGGCTTGTTTTACAGTTAAGAAGTCTGAAGTGTATTCTTTGAATTTTAGAATATTAGAAACTTAACTAGAAGGAAGGAACATAAAAATGACTATTGCAGTTATATAAATTCATGACTAGAATGCACCATTAGCTATATTTATGAGGGATGTCCAGAAAAAAATCCAGCCATAAATACCTCTGCCTTTCATATTACATGGCTGGTAACAACGCTCTTATGCATGTACGTGTGCACGCATGTGAATTTATACATATATCCTTCTCTCCCAGTGCTTGGGCATTAGACAATCTGAGCTACAATCTTCTCAAAGATTAGCCTGCAACAGGCTAGATATAACAGTGACTTCTACAGACGACAGGTACAAAAGTAGTTTGATTTCTGAGCAGCAACACAACTGAAATTAGAGAATTTTAAGTTAAAAGTGTGTAAACCGGAACAGTACCTATTGTTCTAATCATAATAGAAACTATCATAATCCCAGGGTTGAAGACCAACAATATTTTTTACTTTACCTTACTTTACCATGACATGAGGATACTAATTACATGGTTTATGTTCTTTGATGATAGTTCTAAACAGATGACCTTTCTGATATTTACAGTTTTTACAGTTCGTAAATACTAATGAACTTCACTGTACTCAAGACACACAGTAGTTATTACTAGACACTGCTGCATACTCAAAATCTCAAGATCTGAAATCCTTGCTACCCTCATCCATAATATCCTATTATTCTTGCAATTATCCCAATTCTTTTCTCTAAAGCAATAATTTCTGTAAATCACGACTTTCTGATTCTACAACTTTCTTCTTCACTCATTAAATTTAACAAGTTATTTACTGTGTCATTCCAAGGCTAGCTATATTAGTAGAAACTATCCCTGCCTTCAAACAGTTTATAATTTAGCAGTAACAAATATACCAAAAGAGACATACCAAAATTTTTAAATAATTCCAAGAAGAGACAAAAATATATAGAAAGGTCATTTTCAGGAAATAGTTTGAAGCCTTAAGAGATGGGAAAATTTTTGAGTAAAAGGGTAAAAATGGTTCATGGAGCAAGAACTCTAGCTGACGCTCAAAATCTTTATCTCAGATTCCGTATTATATGTCCCATAGCTCCAACTGCAGATCTCTTCTACTCTCTCCATATATTCAAGCTCCCTGCCACTGTTTTTTTGTTTTTTGTTTTTCATTCTGTCAATTAGTTTACTTCACTTTTTGAGAAGACTGAGGACTACAAATACTCCATAAAACCTTATCTTTTCCATTTGGAATTATATCTGTCCACCTCTCCTTTCTTTCCCTCTTATCCCCAGGAAGGTGTACGGTACTTTTGTCCTTAACTCCTGCCCACTGAATTTTTTTAAATATGTTTTTGAGTAGAAATGGCCAAAGGAGGATTTGACTTTTATAGAGAAATAAAATTCTATAAATGGTAATTGCTGCCTGGTCTGAGGTAATATCCATGCATATACTTCCATATACAAAGAGCAGCTTAGAAGTCTTTGATCTGTTGTCAAAATAATAAGATACTCCATCCCCTATACCACAGCTATGTGTCATTTTAGCCTAAGGGCCCCACTAAAGAAATTCACACATTCCAACCTGATTAATGTAATTTACTTATCAACAATATTTACAGCAAACCTAAGGCAATTCCGTCTTCTTCCAAATGTTATGTGGAGTAAAAGCCAAATGATACAGATCTGTGCCAGTACACACCATCCCAGATTCTACATAATTAGGAATGTTTCTTTTGGAGGACTGACATCCTCTACCATTCAATTTTGCCTCTGGGTTCTCTCATTTCTCAAGTGGAAGTTACAATACTTAATACTTTTGGTTTACCAGCAGTTTCCTGGTTTAAAATGACGGTTTCCCACCCTCAGATGAATTTGACTCCTTTGCTTTTATACAGCTATGTACCAACAGCTTGTCTTCACATAATGCCACTGGGTTGTATTCTCAAATTACATTCATTTGGTCACCCCAAAAGGTCTTAACAGGTTTCCCAGGCACCAGCTGTGACATAATATGTCTTCCTGGCAGTTAAAACTGCCAAAGTGTTCCCTGGACCTTCCATTTTGCTCCAAAGTACAGGTAATTTTTTTTTTGGCAGGGATTCAGTTGCAACTGGTGCATATATTATGAACATGTGCCGTCAAAAGGAAAGAATTCTTCAACAGAAGAGAAGGTATATGAGAAATTTAAATGACTGGCACCTTAAAAACTACTGGGAAAACTTCCTACGTCAGTTAACTTTCTGGCATAATGTACTCAACAAAAAAATGGGGCCTAGCTTTCAATAGTCCTCCTTTATCTGCAGTTTCACTTTCCAACGTTTCTGTAACCTGTGGTCCAAAATATTAAATGAAAAATTCCAGAAATAAACAATTCATAAGTTTTCCATTGCACACCATTCTGAGTACCTTCCTTCATTCATCTCATTGCACAGGGACTGTATCAAGCACATACAGTAAGATTTGGGAGAGAAAGCCCACGTTCACGTAACTTTTATTATAGTACTTTGTTATAATTTTTCTATTTTATTGGTGTTAATCTCCTACTGTACCTAATGCATAAATTAAACTATCACAGGTATGTATGTTATGTATGTATTGAAAAAAAACATTATGTAGGTATATAAGATTGGGTACTATCTGCAGTTTCAGGCATCCATTGGGGGTCTTAAAACATACCTGCTTGCATAATTAGGGGGGACTACTGTACTGCTGGCATACTGGAAAGGATAAGCTAAAAAAAAGAGATCTAAAAATATTGAAATGACTGGTCAGGTATGTTTCTGATTGTGTCATTTACTGAATGGCAATACTACTATGCAGGGACATATAAACCATTAGCATACACGTCATTAACATTTAGTTTTAGCCATACCTGAAGCAAAGTCACATCCCCCATATCACCACCATTTAGCAAAATTATGTAACTGTTTTCATCAATAAGGAAGTTGACCTATACTTTTAACAATAGCTTCATAAAACAAATCAACTTTCTCCATAGGGGTTTAGTCTAACCTCTAAACAAAAATCCTCTGGAAAATGTAAACCCCTTAAGAACATGATAACAATTATTGTCCTGTCGGTAGTTTATGTGAAAATGAATACCATAAATTCTAATTTCATAGGAAACTAGAAAACTTCACGAGATAAAATTTTTCACTGTACCAGAAATAACATTACTTTTTAACTGAAGAGAAAAAAAATATACGTATTTTCCGGCGTATAAGACGACCCCCTAATTTTACAGTTAAAACATAGGTTTAGGCCTATATTCGCTGTATAAGACTACCCCCCACTTCCGAGGCTGTAGTCTTATACAGCGAATATAGGCCTAAACCTATGTTTTAACTGTAAAACTAGGGGGTCGTCTTATACGCCCGGTCGTCTTATACGCTGGAAAATATGGTAAAACCCCTACAAAATACCGTAATTTCATTGTTTTTATTAAAGTATTTTATGAAATATATTAGAAAATACTTTGCTTAAAGTGTTTATTTCAAACATTCAAACCACTAATATAGGAGTCTTGCTTAATGTCAAAACTGATAGTTAATTTTTATTAGGTGATATACAAATGCCAATGAAAGGGAATCACTTAGTGTTTCTCCAATTACTTTCTATAGCATACTATATATAAACTCGAAAATAAAGCTGTTTAGAATTGCCACTAACAAAGTTAATGAAACTTTAAATATATATCTCTCTTAATGGTTTAATACTGGAAAACGTAACTGGTCAATCAGGCAAATTTTCCACTAAAATGGACATATAATAATTAATTCTTAACAATGAATCATGCTCATCTCTAAAATAATATTCCCAAAATTATTATATAATCAATCCCCCCATCAATCCATTTTATAGATAGTAATTCAAAGCCTATGTTTCAGGTAACAAAGTAACTTTAAGAATAATCACTAGTGGACCTCATTCCAGAATGCAACCATATTACCATTATTATAAGAATAGCAGACAAAGTAAACTTATGAGGTAGAATCAATGAAAAGAAACTTAGTATCTAATTAATAAAGCTATTAATAAGAATTAAGAGTCAGGACTATATGTAAAGAAAAAATTCCAATGTGGCAGCTGCAGGTGGCTCTGTGGCTCCAAAACGCAGTGTTCATTAAAGAGTCATTAATAAAACTGATCTGAAATTCACTTTAGAGATACAGGAATTACAGATAAGGACAACAGAAAAAGCCTATACAGGATAACTTTACAATTAAAAAAAAAAAAAAAAGTATGTTCCTGGGGAATAGGAACTACAGAGGTTTAATTGTATTTACATTTTATGACACTGAATGAAATAGGTAGTGGGTGCTAAATAACTGATGTGTCATACAAAATACTGTCCATATACCAAATTTTAAGTCTTTAAATTTCCCTATAAATATTTCTTTACTGAAATGCCTTAATAAAAAATGAAAAAAAAAAAAACCAGTTTAAATTTTTCTCAGTACAAGATTACAATGTAGTGCTCTTTCAGCAAATAAAATTTTTTTGTGGGGATGCCAAAATAGCTCAGCAGATTGAGCACTTGCCTTGCAAACCAATTGTGAGGTCTGGGGATCAAATCCCGGCCCCAGCCCATGCAAACCCACATGCTGAGATGGCAGCAAAGGTTCCCGCCTCCCATATGGAAGTCTCCCAAGCTTTTCTCACCCTGTGCAGCCCCACATCCACCCATATGGATTGAAGTCATGTCACAACTAATGATATACAACTATGAAACCTGCTCTGGGCCCTCCCCGCTTCTTTCTCTCTCACCTTCTCTCAAGCAATAAAATAAATCTTTCAAAAAAATTTTTTTTTTTAGACTAATATGAATTGTTTATAACAAGTTTTAAAAGTGTTGTAGATAATAACCAAACATGGTATCATTTTCTCTTACAGGGTTTAAAATGCTTATACTAAACTTTGTCCAACCTGTGGCCCAGAAAATCTTTGAATGTGGCCCAACACATTATGTCTTAAAACATTCTGCAATTTTTTTATTCTTGTAATTTAATTTTATTTTTTTAGCTCATCACCTATTGTTAGTGTTAGTGTGTTTTATGTGTGGCCCAAGACAATTCTTCTTCTTCCAATGTGGCCCAGGAAAGCCAAAGGACTGGATACCACTGACTTATCAGAAGTTGAGGATACATATACCAATTCTAGATGGGAGACTTGTTCTTTCTTTAAGCCAAATTTACCTTCCCTATAAAGCCCAGATATCAACTGATCTGGCTCCTCATTTCACTCTTACAACTCCAGAATCCTTTTATAAAAAATCAATTTTGGGGAAGCCAGGATGGCTCAGTGGGTTGAATGCTCACTTTGCAGCCCCAGGGACCAAGGATCGAATCCCAGCCCCGGCCAGTGCGGACCCATATGCTGAACTGGGGAGTGCCCCCAGTGTGGTTCTCACTGGGGTGAGACCTCGGCCCAGTTCCTGCCCTGGGCAGCCCTGTGCCCACCTGTGGAATGAAACTATGTGGAAAAACCAATGATGTGCAACTATGGAGACTGTTCTGGGCCCTCCTCCCTTCTGTCTCTCTCTCTCTGTCAAAAACAATAAAAATAAATCTTAAAAAAATCAATTTATAACAAAATAAATTTATATCTGGAGTGATCTTGTCAATTCTTAAAGTTGGAATCAAAAAATTAAAAACCACCATATAAATTAGCTAATGTGGTGGTTTCCATCAAGTCTTTTGCCAAATTCTCAAGTCCTTTGTCATTGGCACATTTATCTTATAACCAGTAACAAGATCCTTCTTCTATCATCACTCTTTAAGTCTCCACTATGTATACATAGGCCCAGGGTGCTTGAAGGTGGGAGGTATAATATAAGAATAGAAATCACAAAACTAGGTGGTGAATGCCCCTCCCCCAGTGTCCCACCTCAAGGCTCGCAAGGTCACTTAGCATTTCTTCCATATGTCTATGGCCTTCCATTTTCTACTGTAATCATTCCAAACATTTCCTCCCCTTTTTACCACTATTCAGAAACAGTCTTACTTTCTTAAAGGGCAAATTAAGTTCCAGCCTTGACAACTGTGAAATGTGGCAAAGTCCACTCGGTTTTTCTCTTTCCATGCTAGTCTTATTTCTGTTTAACACTAAAAGTTTCTGCACTCCTCTAAGATCCTTTCTCAGACTCTCAGGAAACTTGCCTCATCAATTACCATCACCCCTCCCTCACTAATATAACTTTCCTCTCTGCTGCCTTTTTGTTCTTAGCATATCTTTGTGTTCAAGTCTATAATATCTTAAAAATAAAAATTAAACAACAACTAAAATTGACCTTCAACTTAGCATCTTCTTCGAGCTCTATCATTTTCTCCTCTCAGACAATTTTTTTGAAAGAGTAGCTATAGTTGTTGCTCCCATTCAAAAGAGAAATTATAGTCTTATGTTGCCAATTTTAATGTCACTGATAAAATCCTTAAGTTTTATATATTACTGCAAAGAAAGTATTCCAAAAAGCAGGACTCTTGCTGTTTTACAACGCACTTACCTTTACTTGGCACTGACTTCTTCACTGAGGCAACATGATCTTCAGAGATTGCAAGACGCCTCAAAACATCAGCCAAAGCTGCCTTTAGCACAGTGATTTCATCTTCTTGTTGTTGAACTCGTAACTCAAGAGCTGAGAGGCGATCTTGAACATCAGAAGTACTTGCAGCAGATATACTATCATCTATAAAATAATGAAAATATGAAATATTTTTAAAATAAACTGCTTAAGAAAGAATCTAATGACAAATACGAACAACTATACCAGGCAAGTCTTTTAAAAGATGAGAAAAATTAAAACAATCCCCCCCAAATGCCTCATTTTTACACAGATTTACTTCTACAAATAATTTTATAGCTATTTGAAAAATTTAAAATAGTAAAGGTTAATATATCTGACACTTAAATAAAATTAAGAAAACTCTCCCCTAGGTCAAAATTTCCCAATTATTATACCACTTTTTAACTGTTTTTTTCACCAAAACATTCTCTTTGTAGATTTTTGGAAACTTGCAAGACAGCAAACTATTCAAAGCATCCTTTCTAATTACCACATCATTATCATACTTCTCTATGAAAATAAAAAAGGAGTATAAATGATTTTAGTTTTGCTTTTATGTATGAGATCGAAAACCACTTACCTTCAGCATTAATGACTAAAAAGCACTCTTTGCTATTATACTCCCCAAACCCCACAAAAACTGATATGTAATGAGCAAAAGATTCTTTGCTGTTCCTTCTTTCCCCCTTATCCGTCAACCTCTTAAAGAAAAGGCATGGTTCCTACAAAGCACACGGCTAATATCTGACAAGTATATAACAACAAAAAGACTACTTAAAAGTTTAGCTAACATACCCAGGGCATGTTTAACATTCAATAAATATTCAACATACAACAGCAAAGTATAAAAGGTATAATTTGAGAACTTTGGACACATTTATTACATAAAAGGCAGATTTGTCAAACTCTGAGATGCTTAAGGATGTATAAGAACAATTTAGTCTCTCACTTCAGAAATTTTTATAAATGAGGTCCTTTTCATTTTCATTTCCACAGTGGTCTAGCTAGCTGAATTCTAGCTGATCCATACTCTTTGTAAGTGTGTTATGTTATGGCCACTAATAAATAAATAAATAAGTGTGTGTGTGTGTGTGTGTGTGTGTGTGTGTGTGTGTGTTCTGCCTAGAATGCTTTTTCATTTCCTTTACTCTAGTAGAAAGAACAGCAGCTCTTCTCTTTTGTGGAACTCCACCATTTTCTGAGGTCCCATTAAGACTGTCAATCTATGATGACTCCTTCTCTCCCCTACCACCTTACAGTAATAGGTTGAACCATGTAAAATGGCCTTTTTAGTTGGTAAAAATACAATTGACTATTAACAATTTCATATGGCTCCAGCTAACACTACCACAGGGTGTGACTGTGAGATATGGGCTGAGCAAAATGGAGTTCTCCCAATTTCCCATAAAGAGGGGTGTAGCCCATCCTTCTTGGTTTGCCAGCTATAAGGACATTGACATAGGGCTTTAAGGAATAGAGAACCTTGACTGCTCTAAGCTATAGTTCTATTCTCTAAAGCCCTGGATCTTCAATTTTGAAAGCTGCTCTAATATAACCCCTAGCTAATTATGTAACCTGATAAATTCCCTTTTGCAAGCTATCACTTGTAAGTCAAAGGTCTTAAGTCAGTAAATTATAATATATGGACATGCTTTTCTAAATTGTTCTCAATTTATAAAGGATGAGTTATATACAATATTACATTACAATCAGATAAAATATTTATGTGGTTTTATGTGATTTTAACATACAAATAATCTTAATTATTTGGAGAAGGCAGCAAAGCCTGGTGGAAAATCATCAGTTTATAATGCCAAGGTTACAGACACGGGTTTCAATACTGACATGATAATTAGCTTTTACTCTTGGCAAGTCACTCATCTTTTATGATCTTTGATTTTTTTAAAAAAATGGCTAAGGTTTTCATTTTGTGAAACTTGGATAGTTACATGAAAGGTGGTTCAGCTTGTAAAAACCCTACCATTATCTACCTATTAGATACTGTGATAAGACACAGGACAAGTTTTCAAAGGGCATAACAAGAACAGAGTTAACTATTAACAATTACTTGCACTTATACTGTACCTTTCATATTTATTACTTCATCCCCTTCTTCATACTACCTATATTTTGTATTTGAAGAAACAGCTTGAGAAGTTAAATAGCTTGCCCAAGGTCACCAAACTAGTCTTGGTATCTGAGACTCAAACACAAAACTCTTGACTCACAATTTAAGTGCCCCTTTTTCATGTTACATTATAATAGTAATCACAGGAGGACTGAATAAATTCTTTTTTTCTTCCACAGTCACTGAAGGAGTTTAAACTATGCAATAATGTAATCAGGTTTTAATTTCAAAAAGGTCACTTGGCTGCTGGGTGAGAAGTGACTGAAACAAGTAAATGCTAAGAGTCGAGGCAAAGTGCTATTACAGTAACCCATGTAAAAGGTCATGGTGGCCTAGGCTAAGATTAAAGTGTCCATGTCTCAATTTGTCCAGGACAAATATATCTCCTATTTCAGTATAAACATTATCATAATGCTCCTTCTTTCACTCTCAAGTTTCCCAGTTTGGATGATCAATTCAGGACCACAATGGAGATGCAAAGGAGTACAGTAGTTGATTTCTACAGCTCCCTATAGTTCTAAAATTCTATAACCCCTTTCTGTCTAAAATCTTGGCTCTTCACCTTTTCAGGGGCAAGAATCTCTTTGGGGAGCCAATTAAAGCTGTGGCAGAATAGTAATACTGGAGTAAATCTGTTTGCTACTTAGCAGCTCGTTGATTACTTTCCTCATGTGTAATTTCTTCTTATTAATTAGTACTTATCTCAAACTTGGGATTGTTAGATGAGATAATGCACAGCACACTGCCATACAAGGAGGGTTCACTAAGTTATTATCCTGTATAGTGGTGTTCTGTACTACACTGTTTATTATTGCCACAAAAATGGAAATCACCTAATGTCCATGGATGGGTTAATAAGCTATATGTTCACACCAAAGAATCCCATGCAACAATAAAAAACAATGTGGTAGATGTAGAAGTTAAAAATTGGAAAGAGCTACAAGATAATAAGTGAAATAAGCAAATTGCAAAACAATATATATTGAATAATTTATTCAGATACACATGTATAAAAACACATTTCTAAAAAATAAGCAAAAAACCTGATATTTATATGTGTATAACATATATAATACATATAGAAAAAAAGTCTAGAAGCTGGTGACTAGGTTACTTTTGACTTGGACAGTTATATTAAGAATGATAAGGTAGGGGAAGCCAGGATGGCTCAGTGGGTTAGGCACTCACTTTACAGCCCTGGGGACCGAGGATCAAGTCCCGGCCCCGGCCTGTGCGGACCCATATGCTGAACTGGGGAGTGCTCCCAGTTCAGTTCTCACCGGGGAGAGACCCCGGCCCAGTTCCTGCCCTGTGCAGCCCCGCCCACCTGTGAAATGAAACTATGTGGAAAAACCAATGACATACAACTATGGAGGCTGTTCTGGATCCTCCCCCTTCTCTCTGTCTCTGACTGTCTCTCTCTCTCTCTCTCTCTCTCTGTCAAAAACAATAAATAAAAAAAAAGAAAGAATGATAAGGTAAAAGAAAATTTTTGGTATTTAGGGTATTTCTACATTTGAATTTCACAATAAAAACATATCATATGTTATGTGTCATGTTACTTAAACTTATACTAAAGTCAAAATGCATTGCTTCTGAAACTTCCATTTTTTTTTAAAGCAATTTTCCTCCAGGCACAGTGTTCTAATTTTATAAAGGAATACATTAGAGTATAAGGCAATTAACCTAATTTGCACTCTTTGATTGCTAAAGCTAGAAAAGACTATCTTAAAGACCAACAACCTCTCTTGCCATTTTATATATAAATAAACTAAGACTAGAAAATTATGTGAGTTACTCATGTTCACACAGCAAACTGGGACTAGAGTTCCTTAGAGACATTCTAGAATTCATCACTCTTGCTCTTTCCAGTTTGAAAACTTTCTTATTTTTTCTCTCCCAATTTCTTATGAACCACATTCTTATTCACAATAAACTTTTTAAGAACACATCTGTTCAGTAAAGAAAATATATCTATTTTCTTTTAAAAGAAAATAGGGCTTTTTACACTCCCTCTTATTAATCTAAGTATGTTAGTTCCATTTCCTGATACCATGGTGGTCTCTTATTTCTTTGCTCCTTCTAAAAATAGTTTCTAGACTTGAGGGTTAAAATATGAACTATAAGAGAATTCTCAAAGGTTCTTAAACTCATTAAAGGGGGGGGTGGAAGAAGAGAGAAAGGAGGTACATAAACCTTTACTGATCAGTCTATTGTATTGATTGATATAACTAAGTCTCTTTACTAGAGGTACAAGCAAATCTATATAGAACTAGTAAACTTTAATATTAAATATTAGTTTTAAAACTACGATAGCTGTTCCTTATGTTTATCTGAAAATGAATCATAGTTAATTTGCCTTTTGAATTGTCAAGAAATATGTTACCTTTGAAGAAATATATTGTATTATATTCTAAATATGCAAAAGTTGGCAATCCAGAATATTAGAAGACATGCCTATAACATTCTAGCACCTTTGAATGTCGATGATTTTATGTAAATCTTTCTAAAATGAAATACTTTGTCTTCCAAACAAAGGCATACAATTATAGTCACCTCTAGATGACTGAGAATATTAATTTCCCTGTTCTCCAAGTGCTGTGATAAAATGATGCCCTAGAGTAAGGGTGTCCAATCTTTTGGCTTCCCTGGGCCACATTGGACAGAGAATTCTTTTGGGCCACACATAAAATACACTAATACTAATGATAGTTGATGAGCTAAAAAACAAACATATATATATATATACTGCAAAAATATATCATAACATTTTAAGAAAGTTTACGAATTTGTATTGGGTTGCATTCAAAGCCATCCTAGGCTGCATGTGGGCTTGCCCTAGAGGCTATTATATTTCTAATTAAATAATTGAAAGTACCACATTTTCAAATTTTTAATCTTTCACCATACCTTTTGTTTCCATCTCTGCAGTTGGATTAACTATGACAGTCTATAACAACACTCCTTTTTCAATCTAATTGCTTACATTATAGGATATTAGATAACCAAGCTTTTTGAACTGTTTATAAGAAAAAACAAGCTCTGAAACTAGGATCTCTTCTTTAAAAATTGCATTACGTGTGTATAATATATACATATACATCATATATATGTTTATATACTCTAAATTGAGAGGGAAAAATATGAATATAGCCTCAGAATTAATGCTTGTGTCACTGGAGTCCCAGAGGAAGAGGAGAAAGAATCCAGCTGAAGAAAAATATGTGAAGAAATAATGGTTGAACTTACTAAGTTAGGTTAAATTAAGTACAGTATTTTCCGGCGTATAAGACGACCGGGCGTATAAGACGACCCCCTAATTTTACAGTTAAAACATAGGTTTAGGCCTATATTCGCTGTATAAGACTACAGCCTCGAAGTAAAAGCACAAATAAACAAATGGGACCTTATCAAGCTAAAAAGCTTCTGTGCTGCAAAGGAAACCATCAACAAAGCAAAGAGGCAACCAACCAACTGGGAGAAAATATTTGCAAACAATGCCTCTGATAAGGGGCTAATATCAAAAATATACAAAGAACTTGTACAACTCAACAAGAAAAAAACAAGCAATCCAA
>PVKE010039913.1:0-14812 GCA_004027555.1 Craseonycteris thonglongyai
GCAGAATGATTATTTGGAACTATAAAAATTGTGCAAAAATTAGCTTTCATCAGATCTTCTTTCCTTTTGGAGGTAGAAATAAAACAATTGTAACTTGTAGGGGATCTTTACTCAGAAAAAAAAATGTTTATGCACCTTGAGGGAGGAGGATTTGGGGACAAATTTCTATCCCAGATTAAATAAGATACCAGTAATGCTAGTAAAAGTAATACAGGTGGCTGCATTAGAAATTTATTTTAAAATATAATGAGAACATTCTATGGGGGATTCCTATTACAACACACCCCCAAGCTGGAGTATTTTGGGTAGAAGTGAAAAAGCTAAAACCAGCCCATTCTAATGTTAGGTAGATGCACCCTTTTCTGTAATCTCCTCCTCCATTACTTCTTTCACCCCATTGAGGCAAATTCCAGAACTAATAGCTTGGTAGGAACATTACAATAAAGGAAAGCAAGAGCCTTCCTCAGCAGCTGCATGTGGGAGAATGGGGGAGCAGTTATCAGTCTAGAAGGTCTCGTTGGTTAATGTGATGATACGTATTATATGCAAACAACCTGTTCTTATATGTTTTGTAGCATCTATCTACACAGAGCGATTCATGGGTCTCCCAACAAAGGATGATAATCTGGAGCACTACAAAGTAAGCATTTTCTGCTTTATTTGGGTCATTTGTTTATTTCAAATGTGTAAAATCATTTTGAAGCAGTCATTCAAAGTTTATACTTTCACTAGGTTCCCGAGAAAATGTGATGATCTTTTGTTAGCTGCAAAACACCTCACTAGAAAGAAATTCACTCCTTTTGGATTTTGTTCTCTCTTTCCCCTTCCTCCTCCCCACCGCAAACCCTACACAGCTTGAGCGGGCATCATTTATGCCTAAGGTCTCACTCATATGTAACATATGACACATAAACTTTCAGTTTTTCAAACTAAGAATCAGATGGAAGTAATGCAAATGATGAAGAAAATGTGTTGCTCTGACTCTTAAATATTTATCAACCAAAGCAATACATAATTTCAGTATTGGTGCTAAGTCCATTACACAATGATTTAGCTTGTTTTCTATTAGAACTTGCAGCAACTAAAATGTTAATTTTTTCCTCTTCTCCAGAATTCAACTGTGATGGCAAGAGCAGAATATTTCAGAAATGTAGACTATCTTCTCATCCACGGAACAGCAGATGGTGAGGTTTAAGCAAGACTCTTACACATAAAAATACTGAGCCAGCATCACTTTGTTTAAGAAACATTAAGCATCCTCCTATGCCTGTGCTCAGGGTCAGTACCTAAGAGTCAGGGACATTTCCATAAATGCGCGTGATTACTCACTGCTGACAATGTCAACGGCATGACTAGATAATTGTTGGTGTTCATTTCCAGGCAGTACATTGTCACTCTATGCTATCTGGTATTTAGCAGCACTTTAACTCTCTCTCTCTCTTTGTTGCAGATAATGTGCACTTTCAAAACTCAGCACAGATTGCTAAAGCTCTGGTTAATGCTCAAGTGGATTTCCAGGCAATGGTACATAATTTCATTTTACTCATGTTCACGGCCTTAGACCCCTAAACTAAAAGACAAAATCTTACTTTAAAAAAGAAAAGTTTTTTTTTTAACTAAAACCTGACAAAGAGACTAGGTAGAGTACACATAACACTAGCAAATGAATTTTGATCTTTCATGAACTTCCTGAAGGACACTAGGCTACCCATGTCCCCTCTGGTGAGCCCACTTGAGCCATATATAAAATAAAGGCACCCACAAGTGAGATGATCATCTAGCTCTCACATCACATTCTGGGATCCAGTGTACAAACGTGTAGCTATGTGCTATGAGTCTCTACAAAAACTGAGAGTCCCAAGGCAGCTAGAGCTGGGGTGTCCAACCTTTTGGCTTCCCTGGGCCACACTGGAAGAAGAATCATCTTGGGCCACAGATAAAGTACACTAACATTAATGATAGCTGATGAGCAAAAAGAATAAAATCACAAACAATTTTCATGATGTTTTAGGAAAGTTTACAAATTTTTGTTGGGCTGCACTGAAAGCCTTCCTGGACAGCACATGGCCTGAGAGCCTCAGGTTGGACGAGCTTGAGGTAGAGGATTCTGTTTATTCAGTAAGATGCAATTGCAGAATGTTATCAGAGACCTCAGAGACTCCCTAAAGTCATTACAGCTCCATTCAGACTTAGAGAATCCTTTCATCTATATGTTCAGTAGCACCTGGCATGTGGTTGGCCCGCTACCCTTTTACTAAGTGAAGGAATGAATGAACTAATTGTAAAATGTAGGTTGCATGAGGAGTGGAAAATGAAAAGGGAGAAACATGGCAAAAGCCAAGACAAGGGAGACAATTTCTAATAGCTACCTTCCTTCCTCTTCAGGGAGAATAAGTTCTCCCTCACTTGTTTATACTGAACGAGAACCCAGAAAAGAAAACCCCCATCTTTTACAAAATAAATAAATAAATAAAGTACAAAGGACTGGGTGAGATTTTTCTGTTTTTTGGGTTTTTTTATTGTAATCTCCAAAGTAATTTTATTTTATAAGTCTATAGCAGTACATCACAACCACTAGCCACTATCATTCAGTGAAAACAAGTCTTACTGATATTTCTCCAACAATAAAGTTTAAATCAGTGATACCATATTCCTGTTTTTTTCATGAAACTATTTTTAACTCCCACGAAGGATGTTTATGGTTTTATGTGTTGTGGATTTTTTTGCAACAGAGAGGAATTAGAGTCAGAGGCTAAATCCTCCTGGAATGTTTATGTTAGAAGAAACCTTAGGGAAAAGCAAATCCAACCCCCTCATTTTACAAATAAGGAAACCAAAGCTCTAGAGAAACAAAGTAACAGACCAGGCACAAGAGCTCGGGAACCCACGCCTGCCTCCTGTCCCCCAGGATGCTGGCTGCCGTGAAAGCTCAGGCACCGAAAGCTAAAAAATAAGTTGAAAGAATATGAAACAGTAGTGAAGGTTAAAAGATCTTTAAACCACTTATCCAATGTATGGCCCACAGGCCACATGTGGCCCAGGACAGCGATGAATGCAGCCCAACACAAAAGTGTAAACTTTCTTAAACATTATGAGACTTCTTGTGACCTTTTTTTTTTTTTTCAGTTCATCAGCTATATTAGTGGTAGTATATTTTATGTGTGGCCCAAGACAATTCTTCTTCTTCCAATATGGCCTAGGGAAGCCAAAAAGTTGGATACCCCTGCTTTAAATCTTCCTGCTCCAAATGTTTACGTGTAAACTATTTTGTTTATTCAAGTGTTCTTAGGTGGAATTTCAACCATAATATTAGAAAAGCTATCAGGTCCCAAGAACCTAAAACAGTCAGAGAAATGCATTGTGTGGCTGCAGGAATAAAGCAGGCTTCTTCCCTTTGTGTTCCAGTGGTACGCTGACCAGAACCATGGCATATCCGGCCTGTCCACGAAGCATTTGTACACCCACATGACACACTTTCTAAAGCAGTGCTTTTCTTTGTCAGACTAAAAGCGATGTCTGTACAAGTCTATATGACATGAACACTTCAGAGAAATAAATGCCTCAGAGTGTTGGCTTCTTTTATTCTTTATGCTGTTAAATGTTGGTATAAGCAAATAAATGAATGTTGTTTGAATGGCTGCAAAAATAATAGGACTCTGAAGTTCAACTCAAATATTGTTTACATTTTCTGCTACTCTGTGAAAGACAAAAGAGAGCCATACCTTTTCCTTTGGACTAGTATTTTCTCACCTGTTTATTTAGGAAATAAATAAAGTCAGAAGTTAAAGTGATATTATTTTGTCTGTGTTCATTGACTTTAGCTTCCAGTTTCTATCACAGAAAGAAGTGATTTTGCTAGGCAAGCACACAAATAATACTAGGGTAGTCATGCAGGAGAAGAATCTAGAAGCAGTTTGAGATCTTGCAGTTAGAACTCCCAATTCTGGATCCAAGTATGCAAAGGATGCCAGGATAGCTCAGCAGGTTGACCCCTTGCCTTGCAACCGTGAGGTCCAGGGATCAAATCCCAACTCTGGGCCACGAAAACCCATATGCTGAACTGTGGTGAGACTGGTAACCACTGGGATGGCAGCAAAGGTTCTTGCTTCCTATGCAGGAGACCCCCAGTTTGGTTCCCACCTCACACAGACCCACATCCACCTGTGTAGAATGAAACTATGTCAGAGCTAGTGATGGACAACTATGGAGGATGCTCTGGACACCGCCCCCCTTCTCTGTCTCTCCTCTCTCTGTCTCTCTGTCTCTCTTGCTCACCTTCTTTCAAACAATAAAATAAATCTTTAAGAAAATAAAAGTACACAACAGCATTGTTCAGAATCAAGTTTGAGATGTATTTTTGGAGGCACCCTGATGTTTTCACTCCATGCTGTTCCTCCAAGAAATGTTTATTAAATTTCTCCCAAAAGATTTCTTCAACATTGCCAAAAGCATTTGATAAGGATAGAGTCAGAATTTTGCATTTAGGCTCCTTTTAAAAAATGCTTCAAATTTGGAAATGTTCCTGTTTTGTATCCCTTTTTTAGAATTAGTGATGGTAACTGCTTTCAGTATGTTAAGCCACATCAAATGAAACAAAACAAAAAATAAATAAAATGGACATCAATAGCTGAAAAGAAAACATGTTCTGTCTATGAGATTTTTCTGGGGTTTTAGTTCTACATTAGAGTTCATTTTGAAAAGGAAAAATAAAAGGTATAATGTCTGCCATCCCAAAAGTGATGCTCTGCCAGTAACTGTCCCCATTAATTAAAAATTTATGGGCAGCTTGCCATCTCTTTGGTTACCACTGAATTAAAAAGAGCCATACCACATCACTAGAAGCTATTTCTTAAATAAATGTTGGAAGTCTCCATGAAGCCGTTGCCTAGGGGACTCTTCATTAACATCTTCACTAGCACTGATTGTCCAGAAGTTTTACCCACCCCTGTTTTGGTTCTTCCCAGTTACAGATAGAGCCAGAAGAACTAATCCAGGTACAGAACATTATAGCAGGAAGGGGCCTTGAAGATCAAGACCGCACACAGACTCCAGAGTTTTCAAACATTTCTCAGTCCAATACTCTTTCCAGTACCACTTTTTGAAATCATGCCTCCCACTCAGGTCCTGTGCTCTCACCTCACCCCTCAGGAAGGAGTGCTTTGTGGTGGTTAGGGAACCTGGGTAACACCCTCACAGATTCAGGCCTGACCACAGTCCCTGCTCTTTACATCCACGCAACTGTTAGTGCCCTAATGCCCTGAGAATCAGAAAGAAACTGTGACCTTCCCTTTCTGTTCTGCAAGCCCAGGAGATTTTCTCATAATTTTCTCATGATTCACTCTCTCCCATGATGGAGAGAAGAACCAATCAATAGTCGTTTCCTAATACTGTGTCATGGGAGATAACAGGGCAATGAAAAGTAGTAAGAAATTTGTGTTACTCTGCTCATTTTCTGCCTTTGTGAAATATGCAAAGCTGGTGTTTAATATCACCACACAGTAAGTGGTCTCCAGCCTCAGGCCTCTGTTCCCACTATCACAGTGACAACTTCTGAAGACAAATCTAATTGTGTCATTGCCCCACATGGAAGCCACCAGTGGTTCTCTGTGGTCTATAAAACAATGTTGTAGCTATTGCATGTAGAACAAGGGTGTCTGATCATTTGGCTTCCCTGGGCCACGCTGAATGAAGAATTGTCTTAGGCCACACATAAAATACACTAACACTAACAATAGCCAATGAACTTTTAAAAAAATCACAAAGAAAATTTTATAATGTTTTAAGAAAGTTTACGAATTTGTGTTGGGCCACCTTCAAAGCTGTCCTGGGCTGCATTTGGTCCATGGGACATGGGTTGTTGGACAAGCTTGATATAGAACTTTGCCATCAGGACAGAAAATGCTATTAGGTAGTGCTATACTAGAGGCATTTTCACAGACCATACCTTGCAGCATAGCCTATGGTAGAAGATCACCAACTGACAAATGAATAAATGCCTCTGTGTTCATGGAAGACTCAGGTTTTCTACAATATTGTTGACAAAGCCTTCCCTGACCCCCTTAGGCGAATCTCCCATCACCTCCTTAGATACTCCTCCAAACTTTCAGCAGGAGTTTATACATTTATCATTCATTCAGCAAACATTTCTTGAGTCTGTCTGTATACCAGACACTGTACAAGACTGAGGAGACAATGGAGACAAGGTAGCAACTTGAGAGTCAGGTTTTTGTTTTGTTTTTCTTTTTAATGTCACGTTTTTTTCACCTTTACTAGATTCCTCTTTTGGCTTAGAAGATAAAAGTATCATAAAGTGCAAAAAGAAAAGATTTTAATAGAAAAACAAACAAACTAAACAGGATGTTTAAAAAACATCTTTCCTTATATATCTGTAGGAAGCAAATTGTAATAACTATTCTTTACCTCATTGAATCCTTTTTTGTTTAAGTTGATTTTATTGTTTTTGACAGATTCCAAGAGACAGAGAGAAGGGGGAGGGCCCAGAGCAGTCTCCATAGTTGTATGTCATCAATTTTTGACATGGTTTCATTCCACACCAGTGGGCGGGGCCCACGCAGGGTGGAAACTGGGATAGGGCCTCCTGCATGGGAGTCATGCCCCCTGGAGCCAGGGGCCAAGCCAGGTGGTGAGAACCAAATTGGGAGCCTCCCTCCCACATGGGAAGCACACCCCAGTTCAGTATATGAGTTCACATGGGCCTGGACTAGGATTTGATCCTGAGTCCCTGGGGCTGCAAAGCAAGCTCTTAATGCACTGAGCCATCCTGGCTTCCCCAATTCATTTTACTCTTGCATGTTAGATTTGGGAGGAAAATATCCCAACCCCCTAATTAATGCTTAATTATCATTCATCTATCATAAACTTGAGATTTTTTATTCATTTAGTCAACAATGCAACTGCAAGCCACTATTGTAGGTACTATAGATGACCCATATTTACTAAAAAAGATGTGTATATATTAAATAAGATGCATGTCTGTAGGCAAGGTCCTGTCTATGGACATGCATCTTATTTAAAGGGTGTCCCAAAATTGTGCAAGATTTGAATTTTGTTTCATTTGTGCAGTAAAGTGTTTCCAATAACACAAAAAAGAAAACGTGACAGCTGACAGTTTAGGATTATTAAAAATGGAGTGCTACATGAAAGAACAATGAGTTTTCATTGTTGAACAATGAAAATTTACAATTTTTAATGATAAACCTGTGTTTTCTATCAAAATTACTTCTTACGTGAATTTTGGGACACCCTTTACATGTCTTGTAAGAGTGAAAAATTAAAATGAGTAACTATAATTTAAGTTTAAATAAGATCTAGGGGTGGGAGTCTAGTATATGTAAGAGGTAAATCATAAAAAATTATTCATCTCAAAATAATCTCAAATCTTAATCCTACAATGTTAGAGCTATTTCAAAAGGTTTCAGAATTCTAAGTGATCGTCTAATATTTCTTTTTTTTTTAATTGTTAAACTTATTGGAGTGACATTGGTTAGTAAAAATCACCTAGAGTTCAGGTGTACGATTCTACATTACATCACGTGTGTATTGCATTATGTGCTCCCTCTTACTGACACACTCACCTTACCCTTACCCTCAGGCAACCACTAAACAAGATCCAAAACAATAAACTGCACAGAAGAAAACATCAGTACTAAAATTATAGACCTGGGGTTCAGAGAGAACTTCATGCACTTCACCTCAGGGTCAAGGGAAGTAATATTTCTTAGAGTAAATAAGAAAGAAGCAGCAAGAACGTGGATATTTTGTTAAATTTAATCCAAATGAAGGAACTTTTATTGAGGTTTCTAACATAAAAAAAAAAAAAAATCTACCTGAAAGCATAAAATGTATGATTTATTTCCCCAAGAAACTTTTTTTTTTTTTAACTTATCTTTACTGTGTGTGGCAGTACTCTGGGCACTGCAGGGGTTACAAAAATGAATATATGTGACAATTTCTCCATTTCTGGACTGTTTCAGTAAAGGGGACTTAACGAATCTGATTTTCCCAACATTTGAGCATTTTTCAGATACTGACAGATCTTTATGCAAATGTTGTTGCCAAGCTGTTTGTAATGGTGAAATTATACTTTGACAGTAACTCTTTAAAATATATTAAACGCAGCAAAGGTTTTTTTGGAAATGTTGCCAATTAAGTGACTTTAATGAGCTTCTTGATGGTAATGTAATTAAAATTCAGATGTTCTAATTGTAAAAAAAAAAATACAGTTCTGGGAAAGTTAACAGTAAAATAAGCAAATGTAAAATAAATTAGGGCTAATTTAAATAGTGATTATGTGGTCTTCTGAGAAGATTCTACCAAAACAATGCTTTCAATTATGCTGTCTGTAAAGAAGAAAGAAAGCACCTAACAGCTATTTTAAATTTATTCAATAGCACATATATTTTGAATGCATCCAATGAAACAGGTCAAAAAATTCTGAGCTCAGTAAATCATTCTCAGCTTGTGAAAGAACTGCTAAAACACTTCCTTGACATCACAGACCAGTACCTTCACATTCTGAAATGGAATAATTTCTAATTCAGGGAAATATAAGTACCTGGACTTTACCAAGCTATGAATGGAGAAATGATCTGGCTCCTAGAAAAAGTCTCAGATGACTACCTGCTCAGATTATTGTCATGCGTTCCAACCTGCTGGTCATAAACACTTCTTTTTTGACACGCAGGTAATGCCTTTGGCAAGCTAGAGTAGTATGATTTCATTCTATTGTCTTCTAATTAATACTCCATTACTCTACTTAAAAAAATGCCTTGGGAATATCTGTTTTCACAAATATTTGTTCGCTCAGCATTACATCCTTCACTCTGTGGTTATACAAAGTCTATTTTCTATAAGTAAGAGAGAGTATTATTCAAGCCAAGGTCATGCCACAATGGTTTGACAACTCATCTTCTTTCTTTCCTAATTACTGTTCATTGACAAGCAAAGATGGGAGTATCTTTACTAGCCATTAGTTATTGGGGGCAGGAATTCTTTTCACTGTTTCAGAAGGTGAATTTTTGAAGTAAATGTCTTAATGAAGCATTTAGAATTATGTAGAAAGTATTTGTATGTTAAAAAACTATCTATTCATACATATGGGTTTGTTATTGAAACAGTCTTTTAGATATTCATGAACTTAATAGAAATTTTAGATATGTCATAAAATTTGTTTATGTCACACTGGCACTAAGCTAAATGTCCAGCTTTAAGAGATAGTAAAAAGTGATCATGCTTTAATATATACAGGTTCTTTATATAGTAACAGCAAACAATAAGGCTCTCAATTTTTTTTCAGAAGATAAAGTATGAAGTCACAATATTGCAAACTCCTCTTTCAAATGGAATACAAGACAGCTTTTAGCTCAATTCTTTTAAATAAAATATGTCCATTATAGCTTATCTTACAGGAAGTAGATGTAATGGGTAAGGGCACAATACTAAGGTCAGACTTCCTGGTTTAAATCCCAGCTCAGTAACATACTAGCTGTTTGATCTTACTCAGTTTTCCTAAGTTCTCTCTGCTTCAGTTTCTTTATCTGCAAAATTGGGGGTAACAATATGATAGTTCCTATCGCATAGGGTTGTTTGGCAGTTTAAATTTGTTGTTTGTAGAGGTAAAAATGTCTTGCAGGGGAAGCCGGGATGGCTCAGTGGGTTAAGAGCTCGCTCTGCAGTCCCGGGGACCCAGGATCTAATCCTGACCCTGGGCCCATGTGGACCCATATGCTGAACTGGGGAGTGCCCCCATTTTGGTTCTCACTAGGGTGAGACCCCAGCCCATTTCCTGCCCTGCACAGCCCCACACCCACCTGTGGAATGAAACTATGTGGAAAAACCAATGATGTGCAACTATGGAGACTGCTCTGGGCCTTTACTCTTCTGTCTCTCTCTCTCTCTCTCTCTCTCTCTCTCTCTCTCTCTCTCTCTCTGTCGAAAACAATAAAAATAGATCTTTAAAAATATGTCTTGCATATAGGAAGTGTTTTGTAGGGCTTTGCTAGATACAAAAAATTAACCATTTTTAGTTAGCATGTTTAATAAATCCTCAAGAGATTAATAGTCTGATTCATAAGCCAACAGTTCCTTTCCCCTATCAGTGAATTTAGGATAAGGGTCAGAATCATCAATCATTTATAAATTAATCTCTATGTTCTGCTGAAACAATGCGGGGGTTTTGGAATAACCAGTGGAGAAATCATGAGTGCCTAAGGGAGCCTATCATCAACCTTGGTTGAGTTGTTCATCTCTGTATCTCAATAACTATCTGAGGAGAGTCAAATAATTGATAGTAGTGATGGAAATACCTTTGAGAATGACAGACTGCAAGGAATATGTGCAATTGAATTCACTCACCCAGCTTCATGCACAACCTTCAAAGCATCACACAGGTCTTCCTCTCTGGCCCTATCTTCACTCTTCTGTTGTCCTCTCAACTCCAGTCACACTGGTCTCCCTTCTGTATTTTCATGCAGACCAAGCTGATTTCTGTCTAGAAAACTATATTCTAGGGCCTAGAATATAGTTTTCTCAAATGTTCACTTGACTGTGTCCTTGTCATCAAGGTCTCAGCTCATGTGTCACCTTCTTACAGAGAATTTCTCGGGTTCCTAGATTTAATGTTGCTTCTAACACAGTCAGAGCCTTCCAACCACATTATCTATTTGTGTTATCTTGATAGTACTTACCGGCATCAGAAATTGTTTGATTTATGTGCTTGCTTGTTGCCTATTTTTCCTATTCAAATATAAGCCCTTTATGAATAGTGACCCTCTTCATCTTTTAACCTCTCTGCACCCATGGCCTAGACAGTCCTCGGAATAAGGGAGGAGTATGATAAATATTTGCTGAATGTATTCCCATGTTCTCTGAGTAGGAGAGCCCATAAAAGTGGAATCCTTATGTATGATCTCATGATGGAAACAGATCTTGTCTTTTCTGGAACTTAGTATGTAATAGGAATTTGCTGATTCCCCTCGATGCAAAGAGAAAGAATTTTCTGAACAGCAGGTGGCCCACAGTCAGGAGAATGGCTTTAAAAAGAACATGAATCTCAGCCAGAAATCTAAAGACGTTGGTCTTTCAAATAAAAATAATTTGGATTAGGGAATGACAACATAGCCCACTCTATCATCCTACCTTTGATTCTAACTGTTCACAGATAAATTGCCAGGACACCACAAACAGAGAAAATTTGGCAAAAATGTTCGGAGTGTAAAATAATCAGATAAATTTCTGGAATGCTATTGTTTATTCTAGCAGCTATTTTTTTTAAAGATTTATTTTTATTGTTTTGAGAGGTGAGACAGTGAGAGAGGGGAGGGTTCAGAGCAGTCTCCATAGCTGTACATCATTAGTTGTAGAATAATTTCATTCCACACAGGTGGATGTGCACCTGCACAGGGTGGGAACCCAACTGGGGGCCTCCTACAAGGGAAGTGAGAACCTTCACCACCAGGATTAGCAGTTACCAGTTATGTCACATTTCAGCATATGGGTCTGCACAGGCCGGGGCTGGGAATCAAACCCCAGGCATTGAGATTGCAAGACAAGCACTCAACCTGCTGAGTTATCCCTGAATCCCTTAGCAACTATTTTTTAAAGTTGTTTTTAAATACATTTTACCTGATAAATATATTTCAAGTACTAATGGCTTTTTTCACATTATAAAACAGTGATACTCATGACTTACACTGTCCTAAGTCCAAACCCTGAAGGTTTGGTCAGTTGATCCTTTTAAAATCAGATTATAAACTTGAAGTTATCAAAAATAAGCCAGTAGAGGGGGATATATATATAATATATGTGTGTATGTATGTATGTATGTGTGTGTGTGTGTGTGTGTGTGTGTGTGTATGTATATGTGTATATATATATATATATATATATATATATAGTCACCATCCACTATCTTCCTTGATGAGACTAATTTTATATGAATTAAATTGGTAGCTGAGACCATTGTATTGAACAAATGTAATGGATGCCTTAGAGGAGAGATCTCAAGCAACTGCTGAAGCCAGCCAGGAAATCAGAATGAATAAAGCAAACCCAGGAGGGGCCACCACGGTCTCTGGTAACTTAAAGGTGGGACACTGATGAGCCGGTTAGCACAACTAAAGAGATACCACCTACTGGTTCAAACTGTTGCCATGTGGAAACATGGGCCTGTTATTTCCCGGCCCAACTTTTGTCAAGAGAAACCAGAAAACTGGATTTTTAGGTGTAAACTCTCTTTCAACTCTGAGCTCTTGATAGCTAATGTATGAATAAATAAATCTCATCTGTATGCCAGATTTGACTTGTGGGTATCACTTTCTATTTTAAGTAATAATTAAATATTTTTTGAGTGTCAATTATATACCAAGTATTCCATATACATTGTTTCACTTAATTATCCAAACTCTGTATTAGAAAGTAAAGTATATACCGATAAGAAGGTAAGGCACAAATTATGGAAGTTACCTAAGACTCCGTCGGTTTGGGTCTCTTGGGCCACGTTCTCCCTATTACCACCATACCTCCATGTAATACGGGCAACGCCATTTGTCAGGTATTCCAGAAAGAGTATGTGAAATGCCTTTTCAGATGGCTTTATCACACATTACTGTCATTAATGAAATGTTCAATATAAAGAATAAAGAAACAAACCTAGAAATGGGCTCTTATCAGTCATTATTAGAATTCAAGTACAGTTAATGAAGTAGCCATTAAGTGACTGCTTAAATAAACATTTGTAGGGTGGCTTTAAAAATGGAGTTTTGTGCCTCCTTTTATAACTTAGTGCCTGCTGCAGGGTTTGCATCTTGTTTCTGGCCCCAGCAAAATATTGTGTGTGTACAGGCAAGCCATCCAATATGTAAATCCAATTCGTGACTGGACTCAAAATAACATTAGCTTTCCAATTTCCCATCACTTCTTTCTTCTCCAACTCACCAGTATTTTTTCTCGATGTCTTCTTTCTGATGTTACCCTTGCTCTGTGTCTTCCCACACCTGTTCCCCTGCCAACTCCCACACCCTGGCCATGGAGCTGCAGAAGGAGGCAGGATAGGGGGGAAGCTTCAAAGCTAGCACACGAGAATGGTCCCCAAATTGGCACCAAGTTCGTCTTCCCAACAGCACTTAGGCTGCCAAAGCAGAGACTCCAGAAATAAAGAACAATGAAAGTGTAAACTTGGTTTTATTCCTCCCAATTAAGTTTTTAAAAGAATAAAATAAAATAAAATAAAAAATTTTAAATGCCATGTAAAGTATTTTATATCTATTCCCTGTTTTTATTTAGTGGCTATGCATGTGTAAAAAGAAAAAAAAAATGTGCCTCTAGGTTGCCAAAGCACTTTCAACGTATCCGGACTACTTTTATTTACTTTTTCAAATTACAGTATCAGAAGCCATAAAATATTATTTACATAACCTTCCTTTGGTGAAAAAGCCATGCCCAGTGAAGCCTGCTATAGGAAACCCTCATATCAGTTTCTTGACGTAGACTTAAGAGTTTTTTGTGTGGTATTTCCTCTTAACAAATCCTGGGAATTTATCATTATCAAAATGCTAAAAATTTGTGGTAAACCTTATAAATAGCTACTCAATATTCACATTATCCTTGTGTCATATTTCCCAGAAAATAAGTAGTCATGAAAACAATGAAGGCAATTGTTAAGACATGTTAATTTATTAAAATTTTATTCATTTTTGAAAAAAATTTTTATATACATTAGTATATTTGTATTTTGTATATGTTTTATATGTATAATACACTTATCTGCATATACCTGTGTGTGTGTATTTATTTTAAATTTTATTCGTAGGGTCCCAGTAACCTGGAATACAAAAGAAACTCTTAAATTCAACCACAGAATTAAAAAATGGGCAAAAGACTTGAATAGACATTTTTCCAAAGAAGATATACAAATGGACAATGAGCACATAAAAAGATGCTCATTATTCTTAGTCATTAAGGAAATGCTAATCAAAACCACACTGAAGTAACAATTTCTACCTACAAAATAGCTATTGAAAAAAAAAGAAAAAAGTAAGTTTTGGCAAGGATGTAGATAAATTCGAATCCTCATACACTGCTGGTGGGAAGGTAAAATGGTTTAGCTGTTATGGAAAACAATTTAGCTTCTCCTCAAAAGTTAAACATAGAATTACCATATAACCTAGCAATTCTACTCCTAGATATATACCCCAAAGAATTAAAAACAGGTTCTTGAACAAATACACATGCAGGCATGTTCATAGCAATACTATTCACAATAGCCAAATGGTGAAAACAGCTCAAAGGTCCATCAAAGGATGAATGGACGAACAAATTGATGTACAGACCTGTGGAATATTATTCAGCCATAAAGAAAATGGAGTGCTGGTACATGCTACAATGTGAATGAACCTCGAAAGCCTGTGAAGTGAAAGAAGCCAGACACAACATGCTATTGCATGATTTCAATTATTTGAAATACCCAGAACAGGTAAATCCATAGAGATAGAATGCAGACTGGTTGTTGCCAGAGGATGCAGGGGTGGAAATGAGGAGAAATTGTTTAATAGATAAAAATTTCTATTTTGGAGTGATGGAAATGTTTTGATACTAGACAGAGATGGAGGGAGTACTGCTCTATGAATGCACTCAATGTCACTAAATTGTTCACTTAAAAAGGGTTGATTTTGTTGTCTACATTTTATCTCAATAGTTGTCTTAAAACATGTTTTAAAGACTCCACTTATAATAATTTTTAGTATAAGTAATCTTATCTAATTATGGCATTATTTCTAGAATCAGTAGACTCAAG